>VWPW01001120.1:0-12025 GCA_013389825.1 Crypturellus undulatus | reverse complement strand
TGTCAGGAAACTTCATTGAAGTGGCCATAGGCTTTGACATTAGCCCTCTTGAGAATCATGATCCAACCTAATGCAAGAAATAAAATTAGTCCATATGAATTACTGTATGGGGAAACCTTATCAGGCACCAGAACTCCCTGGAGAGATGCATGTGAAGGTTATGACGGACTTGCAGTTGTACTTGATCTCTTTAGGAAAGACTTTGGCAACCCTCTGGCGGCACATCATCCTGACAGGACCCCTTGCTCTCGATACTCCGGTGCATCCATATCAACCAGGAGATTTCGTCTATGTGAAAGCCTGGAGCTCTGAACCACTGAAGGAGAAGTGGAAAGGACCTTTCCAAGTACTCTTGACAGCCCACACTGCAGTAAAGGTAGAGGGTATTGAACTGTGGGCTCATTACATGAGGAAAAAAGCGGCTCCAGGATACCAGTGCAAACATACTGAGGACCCCTTGCATATGTATATTGCGTTCAGAATGATACAGGAGATCCCCTTCATTATGCTCATTACACATATCACTGACCATTTTCCAAGGGCTTCCTCTCCCTTACCTAGACAAAAGAGTAGAAACAGCATAAATGTTAATTTGGGAGAATAATATGATAATGAGCATGGTGAAAGGATTTGGAAGAATGAACAGGCTTTCAAGGGTTACAGCCTGCCTCCCTATACCTCACTCAGCACCAGATCCCCTGCCTTGGGGCATAATATCAATAACTATGAAAGATCTCCTAAAATTGGATAACATAACAGAAGCCATAAGACGACCAAATGCAGCCTATTATCTGGATAAAGAAAATAAATGTAGGCAGAGAGGAGGTGATGTATTGCAGGATCCAGCGTTATGGAAGAAAGGAGATGGCAGAACTGTTTTTGGACACCAACAGAATTCTTCCTGCCCAGGAGGTTCAAACCCACTAGAGGCTCCTTTCCTTGAGTGGGTGGCTGAACATGCAGGAGAACAGGAAGTAGTGGAGCTTCTAACTTTGTGTGTCACGCACAATCATACTGTTCCTGGGGTGTCACAATTACCAGAATGCAATTTTTTGAGGAAAGGCCCCATAACTTGGGCGAAGAGACTACAAGGAAACTGGAGATATATCTCCCCAGTTAATTGGTGTTTTAGATGGGGAGGTGCACATACGTATAATTATACCGTCAGGATGGAATTGTACTAAAGAGGTTACATGTAATATCACTCGATCTTGGTGTGAAAATGAGAGCTTGCCTTAGACAGGCTTTTAAAGTACAACATATTTGTAAGAATGAAATTCAAGGATGCGATAAATTCAGCATTCCATCACCTGGGTACAGCGTGTGGGTCCTTGGAGATGGACTATGGACTATGCAACTGTCATATACTAATATAAGTATCCCAGTAACCTTGGGATTGCTTACACTATGCCCAACTTGGAAAAGAACACCTATTAAGCCTCAATATTGGGGAAAAATCAAAAGAGCCCCTGAGAATGAAGATGATGATTAGCAGGGATTCAGTACTTCTATTAAAATTGGCTGGGGTCTACAAAGCCTTTTAATGCCTGGGGTTATGGCTTTGGAAAAAAGACTTCTGCTTGAAAATTTTACATGACAGGTAGAAACATTAGCAAAGGCAACGGAGAAAGGGTTTTCACAGCTTAACAAGCAGATCCAGCCGAATACAAGGATGACACTTCAGAACCGCCTCACCCTGGACCTTTTACTAGCTAAAGAACATGGAGTCTGTGGGTATCTGAAGTTAGATTCAGATCACTGTTGCATTCATATTCCTAATGTCACTGAGGACCTTAATAAGCAAATTGATCAGATTCAACAGGTGGCCCAACAGGCCCAAGACCTTAGAAAGGATATGGAAACTACATGGTTAAATAAACTTATAGGAGAAATTTCTCTCAATGGATGGTTGTCGCCTTTGCTACAACCTTTTTTGATTTTAATAATTCTCATAATTATAACTTGTGTCATAGTTCAGTGTTGTCCATCAATTATGGTGTGCTGTTCTCGACGGTGTTGCAGGAGAAGCCTGTATTACCGGAATTATGCAGTGTAAGTGCAGTATAAGTGAGACTCCCAAAGAGACCTTACTTTGGAAGTATCAAAGGTGGGAACCAATTGTTATGAGGAAACCCCAGGAGAGAATGCACCCAAGGACATGTTTTTGCTGTTGTCGCCGGAAAATACAGACAAAACAGCAGATGTTCCTCGGACATCATGAGAGCATATGGACAAAAACAGCAAAGACCAGTTGAAGACAAAGATAAGGACCACCTTATCTTCGAAGGACTGTCTGGAACTGGGCAGTAGAACCAAAACAGGGTCTCTGAGCCAAAATAGAGCCATATATGGAAGCAAGTTCTGGGATGACATCAAGTGGACACAGCGAGACAACCACTAGGGAGTCTCAAAAGACCACCAGAGACCACCAAAGGGGCTGAGAGTGCAGGCGCATGAGAGTGGGGTATATTGTAATTAGTCTGGGGAATAGAATGAATATGTGTGATCACTCCTAGTGTTTAATGCATATGGAGATAATAGAGAAATAAAAGTTTTAGCAAACACACCTTAGGGCATAGACGATAGGTGGAGCTATCCCCTGTGCACCTACACTGGTGCACATACTACATTGGTGGTAAAAGGGTTTTTTTTTCTTCCTGATTTTCGGTGACAATATTTGAGCTTTGTTATTAATTAATTGGCTTCACTGGACTTAACTGGCTCCTGAAAAGTGTTATGAATGACAGAAGCATGTATTTGCCCCTGATCTGTCTTAGGTACACTAGAAAGAAGCTCTTAATTCTTATCCCAGTGAATAGAAGTAGTAAAATATTTAGTGGGAGACCTGAAGTAACATTCCAGTTGATACTTGAATGATATGTGTTTTTATTTATTCATTTAATGTGTTACTTCAGCTCCAAAAAGCTTTTTAATCCTCTCGCAATGAAAATAAGAAAATATGGTGCTTCTCCTGAAACATTTATAATATAGTGTCTGTATATACCTGCAATAAATTCCAGTAAATCTAATTACACCCTGCATAGGTAGAAAACTCTTGTAAGACATTGCAGAGTTGCCTCTCAGATTCTGGTAATATGTAATAACGAAGCAGAAGCTCTCTGTGTGTGGCTTGCTTTGTTTTAATGCATAGTATATAACATGTATGACAAGTTCTTTACAGATTAAATAGCTGACATCTCTTATGCACAGTGTTGCTAGAATACAGAAACTGGTAATGAGGAAGGATCTATAGGTAAATCTTCACATAGAGCTGAAGCTTTGAATATATGTTTTTTTTTTTTTTTTTGTCCCAGGAAATAAACTTTTTTTTTTTTCTGGATTTTTTATATGTTTCTTTTAATTTAGCAATCAGAAGATAATTAAAGATGTACCCATTCAACTGTTTTGTTTTTAATATGTGCTTTGAACTATTTTTGCTCTATATTTTTGCCTTAATTTAACCAATTATTTTTTTGGCTCAGGAAATTTAACATTGTTATATACATTGACTAAAGAGCTCCCAGTATTCATATTTTTAAATTGTTTAGAGATAGTTGAAATGGAAAAGGTAACAAATGCACTTACTTTTTCATATTGACACTTTCCATGATTTGTCAAATCATTTTGCATCTTTTTGACAGTTATAGTTAAATAATTTTGCAAGTTCTTTGTGAGAGATTTTGCTTTTTCAAGCCCTTCCTAGTGATTTTTGAAATAAAACTAATAAATGATGATACTCTCCCAGGCTTTTTCCTACTAAATAGTTTGAGGTTTGAGTCATGGGAATAGGAGATCCTTGAGCATCCATGCTGAGCTCTGGACTGTTGCAGAATGGTGCAAGGATCGGGGACATGGATTCTGTGTGAACAACCAAGGCCTGGGATTTTAGGCTCTTAGCATAAGTAACTTAGGCTCTTAGCACAAGTTAGGTGTCGCGGGTTGCTGGCCGGGGCTGGCACTAGGCTGCAGGTCTTCAAGCCTGGCCGACGCGCCGACCCTCCGCGCGTGATCTTGGACCCCCCGGGGAACCGGCTTGTCTCACCCTCCGGGATCCTGGATCCTCTGCGATGTCCGGTCGCGGNCGCGCGCCGGTGCGAGGCCGGGGCGGGGGCCAGAAGGGGGGCGGCCCCGCGCGGGGCCTCTCTCTCTCGGGCGGGCCCAGTCAGGTCGGTCCTACCCAAGGTGAGGAGGTTGTGGGGTGCGCCGCAGGGCTTTAGCCGCACCGATGGCGCCCTGTATGCGGACAGGCAGCACTGACTGCCTAAACACCCGGACGGCTGACAAAAGACGCAACCAATATGGTTCAGGGTCAACCGACGAGTTTATTACAGCTAACATAAGCTTTTATATAACAAACGGTAGGAGGGATGATGGGAGGAGGGAGATACATGATTGGGTGAGGGGTGCTGCCAAGATGTCCTCATTGGCTGCGCTCCCCTGTCACACAGCGGGTGGGCCGGAGCTGCTCGCTCCGGGCCCCACCTTCGAGGAGTGCCTAGCCCCCACCTTCGGGTTGCCCGAATGTTCTTTCATGGGTGTGATGAACCACCTGGTGCTCTGCAAGACTGCTCAGTCCTGCCAAGTGGCATGACTGAGCCTGTGCAGGCACCAGGGGTCACCTTTGGGCAGCCCAAGGCCTACACAGACCTAGGCCTCACTTGAGGTCTGTAAAGATCTCCCCATGTCCCCCAACAGTTAGGCCCTCGGGGATTTTAGGCCCTTAGCATAAGTAACTTAGGCTCTTAGCACAAGTTAGGCCCTCGGGTTTTTGTCCCGTGAGAAACTGCAGCACAATCCAAGATTAGGTAGGGAAGCAGTCCCATGAGAAACTGCAGCACAATCCAAGATTAGGTGGGAAAGCAATGCTGGGGGTGTGCAAACACCAGGTGTGATAGAGGGAATAAGTAGTGGGACATAAATAGCTAACCAATGGTATAGTGGGGTACGGATAGTTTACGAATAGTTATCCAATAGTATAAGAACGTGTGGCTTTAGCAGCAATTGTAAAACTATATAATGCTTGTATGCAGTAGCAATAAAATGGAGTCTTGCCTTATTACTCAAATTGGGTCAGCTGCATTTCTTCCCCGCACCCTCTCCCCAGCCAACGGGTTGACCCTGAGACTTAGAGAAGAAGAGCAGCCGGGCGGATTCACCGCTGCAGCTAGAAATCAGCGCTGGCGGAATTCCATCCCCACCGTCAGCGAGTCTCAAGTCCTTGTGCCCTTTCCACACGCGGCAGGTGGCGCCCGAACAGGGACCCGAGAGTCTGGGTGAGAGAGCGGCCGGACCAAGCACCGAGTGCAGCATTGGTGGATGAACAGTTAACGCCTGGGGTAACTCGGAGGAGGCCTCACACGATGCGGGAAGAGAGAGCAAAACCTCTTGGCGCATGAGGGAGCTGCAAGGCATAGGAGGACCTCACACAAAAGCGCGGTGAGACGCAGGCGCGGTGAGACGCGGAAGAAGAATCGTGGTGAGACGCGGGGTCCCGACGGACGGTGACCAGTAGCCATGGAGAAAGAGGTAGCGTTCTCTCTTCTTAATCACTTTTTGCAAAAGCAGGAAGTAGATGTCAAACATCTGGCATCCCTAATTGCATGGGGACATGTTTACAGTCACCTACATTATATTTCGATGAAAACGAGTGGCGGAGATTTGGAGATATATTATGGGACTTGGTGATCGAGGGAGATAAAACAGCGCAGAAGTTATCGAAATCTTGGCGGGAGGTGATTAACTGCCCAAAGAAATATAAATTAGAGAAGGATTTGGCAGCTGTAGTATCCCAGAGCCTGGGCGATACGCCTCCCCTGCATACTGGAGCTGAGGCAGACGGCCTTTTTGCGCTGGGCGTGGACTACACCCCCTGGCCACCCTCTGGACGTACGATCCTAGTTAGCAGGGGGCCCCCGTCCGGGGGTCCGGATGCGACATTGCAGGCGATGAACAGAGTCGGAGGAGCCGGAGGAGAAGCTGGACGTGGAACCATCTGTTGAGAAGCGCCCTCCGTCTATGGCGCCGCCATTACGTGATGAGACAGAGAAGTTAGAACTGAGGGAGAAAGAGGGTGGAAACTCGTCTCTGGTGGTGGGGGGTGGTAAATCGTCTCTGGCGGTGGTAAAAGTGCGTCAGCAGTGCTGTCTGGTCGATTGGAGAGGGATCGCAGGGGAGGCGGCACGGCAGGGAGATTTCGAGATGGCTCAAGAGATAGACGCGCTAGCCTTCCCTGTGGTATATGACACTGACGAAACAGGGACGTGTAACTGGTGAAACATTTTAATCACCCTTCCTGCGACTGCGTCAATAGAGGATATGTTAGAAAGGATGTCCCGAGTACCATTGGGCCCCCAGGCTATGCTTGTAGAAACCATTCGGGAATTGGGGAAGGAATTAAAGGAAGCCCAAATGCAGGCCTTTGCAGCCTTGGCCCCATCGATCTGAAAGTGCTAGAAANNAAAAAAAAAAAAAAAAAAGAAGAAGAAAAAAGGCAAAAAAAATAGAGAGGTGACTATTGTGGTACAAGGGAAAGGCTTGCGAGAAGATGCGCAGGCTGCCCCTGCTACCGGAATTGTAATGCTTTAAGTGAGGACAGAAACTGTTATTAGGGTTATTGTTTCTATTCGTTATGTTTGTCTATGTTATGTGTTGTATCCCCTGTATAATGATGCTGACACAAGGTATGGTTGAAACTGCTGTAAAAATGTTATCTGTTTGGGTCCTTCATTACAATAGATTGATCTCTACAGATCAGAGAATGGCATGTATAGGAGGTGGAAATTTGTATGATCTGTAGAGTTATAAAACTATTGTGCGAAACAGAATCCAGCCCTTGAGAAAGAAGAGATTTTGCCCTCCCGGGCTGAGTGATAAGGAGCATGGAGGCAGCTGCTCAGTCAGGTTCACAGCCGAACTCCTTCAAAAGCAGTTGAAGGCGGCTGCTTGACCGGACTTGTAGCCAACTTAATCATAGACACCTTCTAAACTAGTTGAAGGTCAAACACCTGAGAGGGAGGAAGAAGGTGAGGACAGCAGGACCCTTAGACGGACGGTTGAGAAGGTTACGCGACTGACAGCGGAGCTTGTCCGCTGCCCGGCCTGCCTGCTGACACGTACTGGCCCTACGTGGCAGGATGCACCAGGCATGAGACATCGGCACTGGACAAGCTGCATTTTGTTTTGGAGTCTAGTACAATAGAGGATTGAAGAAAAAAAAAAAAATTATTATGCATTTGCCACCGAAGGAAACAGGAAGAAAAAGAAGAAAGACTGATCTCTTTAAAATATACTGAAATGAGCTTGGGAGATGTGACACTAGGTTCCAAAATTATCTTTGAATCTGGAAACTCCCACCTGTAATCTGTGTACTAATGTGTCAGAAACAAATGCTACATGTGGTTGAGACAGAAATGGTTATGCTGTTATGGTCAGGTTGCATTTGTGCTGAGATGCAAAAATTATACTTGAGATGTTTATTTTGTGGCTATTTTAAACACATTGAGCTCTAATTAGGATGTGTGAACTTCCCATGAAAATTTTAATGTCTCATTCATAATCTTTGTTTGTTCTTCTGAAAAGATTCATTTGTGTTGGTCAACCTCTTACTATCTAGGAATTAATTTTCCACAAATGGCGATTGTGTATTAGAAAATCTACCTGATCTTTGTAGCATTCTTTAACTGAAAATATTTTTTTTCCATTATTTGTCTGTGCCATGTCGGGTTCGTTATCAACCCGTGGTGGTTGTCCGTGGTTATAGAGGGAATACTGAGGCCATCCACCTCAGGGTCAAGAAGCACTGACACCTATGAGATGATAGGCCAAATGACGTTTATTGAAATACACTGCTGGTTCTTATAACTTCTGTCCAGGTGGAAGTTGTCTTATGTACCAATTAGGCTCCAGATATCACTTTTTGCCCTAATATGGTTAAACCCTTGCCCATTCCGTGACACCGCGAGATCTTCCATCCGCCATTCCTTATCTCTGTTTCTGTCACGTACAACAGGTCTCGTTAACAGTACAGCTGCAACCCCCACAGTGCCACTAACTTTGAAAGAATTTCTCTTGTTCCACAAATGAACAGTCAAACATCTGTCTTCATGTAGTTACTGTGCCTATCCCCAGGTCAGTTAACCTCTTCTAGGCTTAACCCTGAAATTAACTTATCATTAATTTGACCAGCATTATATGTCCTGGCCAAGATAAATGGAGAGGTAGTCTTGTGTCCAGTTAATCATTTTGCATTTTTGAAGTAGTAGAGGTAGACTAATATTGTATTCTTTTCTTTTAAGAAAAGCTATTTTCTCCTGAATAAAGTCAGTGTTGTTAATGCAACATTAACTTGAATTTACCTAGGAGCTGTATAATCTTAGATCCCTAAACTAATAATATTTAATTATATAATATGATTTATTACTCAGTTGATTGATTTCCTTTTGAATGTGTACATTGTACAGCATTGGTAACCATTAGTACTACACCACCGTGACATAGAACACTTTATGTTATTTTGATTATTTGCAAATTGTTGTCCTATTATATATTTTTTTTTTGTACTAAGGATTCAGTGAAGAGGGTGACCAATGAAGAGTATAAAAGAGAAATTTCAGTTTTCAGTTTTCTATTTGAAATTCTTTAAAAACTTCCTTTAACTTTTATGCTGATGAAGAGTGATGCATTATCCAAGTTTTCATAGATTTCAAAACTGTATCTGATAGCAGTGCTTCTAGAAAAGATCACGCAAGCCATCAGAGCTTTCCCAGGCCTTAAATATGGCACCAGGATATTTACTTCATTGCGTTTTATGAAATTGTTGTAGTTTACAGGATATGATATATGAAACCAAAGATAGAATTTATGGTGAGTAAACATGAGACATAAATAGGAATATGAAGGCAAAGGAATCTATTTAGGAGCTGGGAGTTGTTCTTGTGTTTAAAAAAAAATCCTTATGAATACACAGCAGGGTGGGATTTTTTTTTTTGAGCTAAGATTGCTTTGCTTTGCTGTACGTTTTACATTTTACAGGGTAGATCTTCCTGCCTGATAGTATTCACTTTGTAATAGTTTGTTTCAACAGCTTTGTACCACAAATATTAATGATATCATGCATTGTATTTGTTTTGTTTTGCTGATTAGTGAAAGCTGTTTTTTTATTTTCGAATCTGGAAGTAATCATTAATGGCACACATAAGGATCTAAACTGAACATAAAATGATAGAGCCATTTCACTTTGAGGCTAGTATTTGCTATTCTTATTGCACCCAAAGAAAAAAAAATATGAGAAACAATATTTTTAAGTGCAATTTCAGCATTAGTCATAAGAGCTGTACCTCATCTCATTATAACATGAACCAGAGTCTATGTAAACACCTACAGCGTAGCATTTTGTTCTTGTGTTTGAAATATTGTGCTGGTACAACTACAGTTCTTTTATCTTTACCTCTAATGCAGTTCAGTTCAGCCCTGGATGCTGCAGTCTTCTATTGTGGTACAGGTCATGTAGCAGTGAATGAACAAGACTGCATGAATAAAGTGCCTTTTATTCAGCAATTGGATAAAAAGAATGCCCTCAACCAACACCTACATACATCCAATCTCCACCACTTCTTGTGTGCTTTTTCTTCCTGAAGCTTTAATTATCTTTTCTCAGAGATAATTTGATAGTTGCAAGTAGTCATGACTCGGCAGATTAACCTTACAAATGCCAGAACCCATTTCCATGTCAAGTTGACTGAAATGTCACGGAATCAAATGCTAGTTTCAAAGGGGGAGGGGGTTGTTTTGGGGTGTGTGTGGGGGGGATATTTTGAGGGTTTGTTTGTTTAGTACACTATGATCTGATAAGGAATTAATTCATAGAAGATTGTGTTCTCTGTATTAGGTGAAAGAGTAGTGACTCCTTTTTGCCTTTTGTTCAAGGAATTATTAATTGTGTATATTAGGGTTAAGCTTTTCAAGCTTGTTAGTAAACTACTTATATAATGTCATGTTTAGTGCTATTGAAAAGAATGTGCAACTAAACAGCTGGATTAGTGTTGGAATTTGTCAAAATACTGAGGAATCCTGAGTTTTGTATTCAAATTAGCAATAGTAATCATATTCATGGTGAGACTAATCTTTAGCGAATTAACTGTTTCTAAATAGTTTATGGAATTTGGCAAACACATATTTTAAACTTTTAAGTGTTAACATGAGAAATATTAATTGTAATAACCATAGTAAAAACAAGTGCGTAGAAGTATAGTGATATATTGAGGTACCATCAAGTGTTTCCTTTAAACACTTATGACAGATGTATCCTAGTCTACAGGAAGACAAGGTTAAAAAGTAGGTTGGCATATTTTCTTTTTTGAGACCGATTAAGGGCATATGAACATTTTCAGGATTTCAGAGAAGAATGTTGTCTGAAATTCCAAACTTATGTTAGAAAATCATTCTTACTTCCAAAATGTAAATACTACTCTATGGTACAATACAAAGTCTTTTCACTCCAACATAATGACAGAAAAACAACTCCAGCTAACCATGTTGACTGTGATGCAGATGTTTGGGAAACAATCTGTGAGGCTTTGCAATGCTAATAGCAACCCCTACAGTAATGTGTAAGCCATGTTTATCAAAAACAAAAAGTACAAAAGGAAGAATTTACATGGCTAAGAGGATAATTTTCAAGACAGTAATGCAAGATCTTGGTCCAAGGTCTTGGAAGAAAATTCTACTTGAGGTAAGTATTTTTAGGATAAACCTAAAAACAGAGCACTGGAACAGGCTACCCAGAGAGGTTGTAGAGTCTCCTTCTCTGGAGATCTTCAAGACCCGCTTGGATGCAGCCCTGTGCCACGTGCTGTAGGTGGTTCTGCGTGTGCAGGGGGGTTGGACTAGATGACCTCTAGAGGTCCCTTCCAACCTTAGGCATTCTATGATCATTCTATGATTCTATGATAGGCTTTGCTGTTATATAAATGCACTCATCAATAAAATCTATTTATATGGGGGAGGGCATCTACAGTCCATTTATATTCTATTTTAAATTTACTTTTTATTTAGATTTGAGAAGGATGAGCTCATACTGCAGTGTCTTCCTTACTGGGAGCATGGGTAGAATTCCTCTTTTTTTCCCCACCTTCCTGCTTATTTCAATGAATATGAGGTTATGTAATATCTTTGAAATCTCCCCCTCCTTGTTGTATTTGACTGAAGTTGGTCAAGAGTTTCAGTAATTTGATTGATGGATGATGCACAGACAGACTTAAAGAGTTATAGGCCAGTTATAAAAAATAGCCTAGAAATAGAAACCAGGCTAAAATGAGCTGGGCATTAATTGGAAGTCACTGTTTAAGTAAAGGATGCTTTTATCCTTTCCTACCAATTAATTTTAATTTACCTTGCACAAAGTTCTATTCAAAACAAACAAACTAATGATGACTTAGAAAATAAATACATTTCTTACAAGAGTACTTAAAAGCCCTTAAAGAATATTTTCATATCAGGAAAGTTCATCAAAATCTCAGGTACTGATGGAAGAATGTTCTGCTGTTTCAACATTGTAATGCATTATATATTAATAAGATTCTGGGCATCTCCAGTACTGAGAAGTTTCAATTTTTATTTTTTTGAAATAAAAGTTACTTGATAAAAGGGGAAAAGTTGTTATGGGGAACAGAAAAATCTCTTTTGCCTCTGATTTTTGACAGTTACTATCCATGTTGTAAAGAATTTACCTCTTATTCAGTCAGCCTTTTCTTTTTAGTCTACTGACTGATGCCCACAAGCTAATCTTGGGGACATAATTATGGAGAAATGAACCATACAGATCCTCCCTACACTTCTTGTGCCTTATCCTTCTGTTCATTGTGTGTCACCTCTTGGTGCTCCATATCCCTCTGTGCAGCCCTCCTCTTTTGTGCATCATGGAAACACTGATTCTGTTGCAAAGGACCCTCTCGAGGCTGAAGAAGATGGTTAACCTTTGGGTGACATTTTATAGACCGCTTGCTGTTGGAAACTTCTTGCTGGCCCA
>VWPW01001118.1:0-20589 GCA_013389825.1 Crypturellus undulatus | reverse complement strand
TTGGGCATAGTGAGAAGTGGCACAGCCCCTCTGCAGGTGTGGGGGCTCCCACAGACTGATGTAGAGCCCACAAGCTCCTGTGCTGCCTGGCACATCTCTAGCAGCTCTTCTGGGGGCCCATGCAGGGACAGATCCTACTCCCTGGGTATCCCCCACCACTGCGAGCGGGAGAACATAGCTGCCATTGACTGCTGAGGATCTCATTCCCGATGATTTGAGCTGCCAGTGGAACTGGGATGCTCCCCGCACAAATGCAACAGCATCTCGTCAAGTACTAGACCTGCAGACTCAGGCAAAGCCCGATGAGGTCACCTGGGAAGCCTTCCACTAGCTAATGGAGAAAAAGCAGTGGCTTCTTCCTGTGTGCCTTCCACATGGGCTGCAGGGTAGTGGGTTTCCATGACAAAGTTACTCTGGAAATCCCTGGGTTTCCCTAGAAATCGAGTGCTTTATAGAAAGGCTCATTAGAGGAAAAGAGTCAGACTCAAGGCATCGCTGAAGGGCTCTGCTCCCTGGATGAATGTGGGATATGTGGGCACAGAGGTCTCTCAAGGCTGTGTGTATCATGGTTTGGGTTTGAGTTTAACAGCTTTGGATTCAAAAAAAGCCAGTGATATCATGCTCCCTGTGTGAGAAGAGAAATCCGTTTCCTACGCAAGGGTTTTCTCAAGCAGAAGTGCATCGTTTTGCAAAATCAGAGTGTTCAGATCTCAAACAAATAGGCAGCACGGTGGCAAACAGAGCTGCTGCCAAACCTTGCTAGCTCTGTGCCCCTGCTTTGAGCAGTGGCTGGGGTGGGATGGCCCAGCTCTGTCCTTGAGGGACAAAAGCCACTGCGGGGGCTCAGGCCCCACTGGAGGCCCTAACTATGTTCTCCCCTCCCAGACTTGGACCCTCACGGAGACCAGCTGCAGAGCCTGTCATGGAAGCAGGACGGCTGCCTTCTGGGCACCGCATGCAAGGTGAGTGGGGCAGCGCGCAGGGTGGGCACCCGGTGCTGAGCTGGTGTCCCAGACGGTGTCCTTACCTGTGCACAATGAACCCACCAGAGCAGCGAACCTCTGAGTGCACATCCCTCTCTGCCGCTGTGCTCACAGGACCAAGGGGGCGTTTTCTGGGCTCCTGTATGGCATTTTTTTAGCATTTGCTGAAGGTCCCTTTCCTCCATACAAGATGTTTACAGTGACTGTGTAAATCCACTTGAGAGAGTGCAGGCACTGGAGGGACAGCGGCTGCAGCCTGCAGACCTGTCTGTCATGGAAAGTTGTCTAACCTAGAGAAACAGCATGGGTCAAAAGTGACTTGTGAGATTCGACCTGTCCCGAGAGTAGTGCCAGGGCAAGAGGGTTTGGGTGCTGCCTACTTGCTGGATTCTGTGTCTTTCTGCCCTGCTTGTGGCTCCTCTCCATCCCTGCTAAGCTGTTGGAGAGGCACCCACATCCTTTTGCAAGCAGAAGTCCGTAGGTAGCTGCACAGGGATAGAGGCTTGTTTCCCTCTAACTTCACCCTACTGCCTCTCCCTGTCCCTGGTTCCCCCTCCTGGCTCTCTGGATCCTTTCTGGCCATGGGTTATTTTGCTGGGGTGAAGGAAAGGACCAAACACGCAGGGAAGGGGGCACAAGGACCTTTGGAGATGTCACAGGACCTCTTCACCCCTCTGCAGCAGGGCTGGCTGTGCCCCTGCCCAGCGGGCTGGGCTCGTTCCTGGAATGCTAGCACTGGCTCCTGTTCTGGGGTGGAAAAGGGCAGGATTGGAGCTGGCAAGGGGTGCCGGGACCGAGCCGGGCGCGCGCGCTAGATGGCGCCTGCTGCCTGCTGGCTTGCGCGGTGCTGGCTGCGCGCGTGGGCTTAGTGAGCCGCTAGGGCACCGAGCGCGGAGGCACCGTGAGTGCAGGCCAGCCGCCGTCAGGCTCAAGGCCTCATCTGCAAGGTATGAGGCCAAGAAGGGTCTTGAGGAACTGCAGCAGATCCAGACGCACTGACCTTGAAGAGCAAAGAGCACCCTGGCAGCAGGCTGGCACCAAGAGGAGCTCTCAGCTGGCTCTGCATCTTGGGAGGTGAAATGCAGCTGGCCATCCGTTTCCATAGAGAGAAGCTCAGGGCCCAGGTCAGCAGCAACAGCGAGGCCAGCGAGGTCCGTGGCCACCAGGGTGACTTCGCAGTCCAGAGCATCAGTTCGTTGGGGCCCCACATCCTCCGTGCAGGGAAGGGAAGCTGACATTGATGCTGGCCTGTGCTGCCAGGTCCCGTTTCCTCGGAGCCCCTGATGGCATCTCCCATGTTACAGTTGCACTTCTGGCCATGAGCCTGCAGTTTCTCCACCTGAGATGTCTTTAAGAGCCTCTCAGCAGGAGGCTCAATATACCTCCAGGTGGGGACGCGTAGGGCTCAGTGATGTATCCTTAGAGGTCTCTACCCTCTCTTTCGTCCTCATAGCTTGGGGTGGGCAGGCAGGCAGCATGGATGAGTCTCTCCCTTCACAGCCACAAGTCGGGAGTTCAAATCCAGCTGGTGCTCCAAGCAGGTGGGCTGCAGCTCGGGTCTGGAGGTTCCCCCCAGATTCTGGGAGCAGTTTTGGGGGTGCTTGGGCATGGTGAGGCCCAGTGTGTCCTGGCGCTGCACCCCAGCAGGGAATGTGGGACAGGATGGGGAAGGTGCTGTTGGAGCTGGCGCTCAGCCCTCCCCGCCATGGGGCCTTACATCCTGCTGGCCCCGGGGTCTTTAACCTCCCTCTGTTTTCTTTTTATCTTACCAGGACAAGAAACTGCGGATCTTTGACCCCCGAGCCAGCGCGGCTGCGTCACAGGTACTGTCCTTGCCCGCATGCTATGTGGGGGCTGGGGGGACATCCCCGGTGGGGGTGCTCATTGCAGGGTGTGTTGGTGCCTAGTCTGTCCCACCCAGAGCACATCTTGATGAGGCTGTGCTGTTGTTGTTTATCCCTGCGTCCTGCGGAGGAGCCCCATGGCCACTGCGGGCACCGTTCCCCAGCCCTGCAGCCGGCGAGGGCTCCAGTGTGGCTGAGAGCTCCTGGCCTTTGTGCTGCCGCGCAGGAGCTGAGCACGAGGGTTCCTCACATGAGGATCTGCCAAGGGTGAGGTCTGGGCAGCTGGATCCGCGCAGCTCAGCAAATAACAGTGATCAGGAAATAAGTAGAGGACTTAGGCCTTGCCTTCAACTTGGCGTTTAAGCAGCCTCTTATTAGAGGCTTCCTGTGGCTTTGGGGCTCTTGCTGTTGGAAGCTGCCATCCCTCTTGCGTAGAAGATTGTGAAAGGGGAAGGAGCTGGTGGAGGCCAGGCCAGGGCAGCTGCAGGCATCTCACCGCCTCCTGGCCGTGCCCTGCTGCGGGCTGCACTGCCCCTTGGGCCTCTCATTCACCCACGTCCCCGTGGGCCCGACAGGCCACAGCCTCCAGGGCCTGCTGCTTTATCAGAGCCACAAGGCTCCCTGATGTCCTGTTGCTCTTCCCTCCTGCCACGTCCTGGTCTAGCTGCAGTTACGGCATTAGGATTGGCCTCCTGGTGGCCCCGTGTACCTCACCGCATGCTCTGCTGGGTCACAGTGTTTCTCTGCTTGCATCGGGTGGGATCTCTCCCTCCAGAGCCGGGCTCCGTTTTCATGATACACTCTGGCCCAAGTCCGGGAGCAACCAGAGGGGCTGTGCGGGAGGGAACTGGCACCCTGGCATTGCACTGGAGCGGGGCATGTCCTGCTGCGGGTATGACAGCCCCTGCGTCCCCAGCCCTCCACAGTGCGCCCTGCTTCTCCTTTGCTCCACATGCCCAGCATGGCCAGGAGAGTGCTGGGTGTCTGTTCCTCAACGCAGCCCGTATCCATCCTCAAAGCATCTCTGCCCTGCTCCCCTCCTTGACTGTCCCTGACTTGTCCCGTGCCAGACTTGGCAGCTCATGCAGTAGCATTTCAGCAGACCCACGAGCTCCACGGGCTCAAGCCAAGTCTCCTAGGGAGGGTGGACTCTGTCTAGCTGAGCTATTAAAAATAATGTGTGAATGATGGTGTCTGTTCGGAGCAGGCAGATCACTTCCCTCCGCTGCCGTCTGCTCCGGCCCGGGATTGACGCGCGCCCCTTGCCTGCGCTCGCGCAGCCAAGAGAAATATGCACCTTTGCTGCTGAGAATTGCAGCACCGCAGCCGTAACCCCGTCTTGCCGAGAATTAATGAAGATGTTTAGTCTTGGAGAAGTACTGTGCTGAAGGGGAAAACTTTAAAATGCCATAAATCCTCTGGAAGTTTGCGCAGGGCTTGCTTAGCCAAGAGGAATAACACTCCTGTGTTTTGTTTTTTTATCCCCTGTTGCCGCGGGGCTGGGGTTTTTGGAAGGGCTTCTTCTCCTGGGGGCCAAAGCGGTTATGAAACAGGGTGACCCTGGGGCTGCTGAGCGGTGCCAGTGACTCTCGCGCTCCAATCTTTGAAGTTGCCCGTTTTTTACAGCGGTGAATGAGGTTAGCAGTGCAATGAGTTTTCCAGGTCATCTGGCCCCAGTGGCGAGGCGGGAATAGCAAGGCTGGATTTGCAGCCAGCTCCGTTCAGAGCAGGTGGAGGGCTCAGGCTCTGGCTCCGGCTCTGCCACGGGTGCTTGCCGGTCCCTTTGTAGCGTGTGGTGCCGAAAGGCTGTCTCGGCAGCAGGCCGTTCCTCCGGCTGGTTTCCTTAATTTGCCAAGCCTGCCTCATTAAGCTGTTCCTTTTTTTAGAGCAAGGGGGAAAAACAATCAAAAGGAGTTAAAATAGGAGCCTCGGGGAAGGGATGGCTGTGCTCTTGGGCCTGGCGCCGCTCTCGCGTCCCAGGGATGCTGTGCTTGCCAGCCTGGGGGCTATCCTGGGCACCGTCCTGCGCCGCTCGTGAGGCCGCGACCCAGAGGAGGGCTCGAGGAGAGCATGTGGGCTCCGTGGTCTCCAGGGGCTGCGCGCTGCGGGGCACAGCCAGGGCATGGCTGTCGTGATGGCAGGGAAGGCTTGGGGCTGGGTTCCGCTGTTCCTGGCTCTGGGTGTCATGGCTATTTTGAGCATGTCCCAGGCTGCCGGTGACGCAGCAAGGGCTCTGATGGAGGACAGGGTGCAGCGAGAACAGCTTTCTGGGGCCAAAGGTGCCCAGGGGCTTGCTGACCCTCCAGGGACACCCAAAGCTGACGTGTCCCTTGGCCTTGCTGTCACCCTGCTACACCCACAGCCACTCATTCCTTGGGCTGGAGCAGGGAGGCACAACCACACAGGCTCCTCTGCCCAGTGTGGCTGCCTGGGACCCCTGCACTAGCTGTGGGCTGCCTGGCTCATCTGAGGCCATCTCGGGGAACAGCGGTGAAAAACGTGCAGCTAAATCCCCTCGGGGATGTCCTCCCACCCAGGGTGCGCTGCTGTGGCAGGCGAGAGGGTGCAATCCTCCCCATGCTTGGGGAGCAGCCATCACCCCATTTTGCTGCCGCATAGCCAAAGTCCTGGCCACTGCTGTCTGTAGCGTGCAGGGGACCGTGGACCCTGCTCGGCCACAGCCCTGCCCACGGCGTGAGCCAGAGCTACGGCTAGTTGGGCACAATCCCAAGCCAGAGCAACACAGGGCCCACGCTAGTCAGGCACTGGCTGCTCAGTCCTGCTCAGCAGGTGGCACAGGGCTCTCTGTGCTCCCCTTGCTGCAGCTGCTCTTAGTCTCTGTGTTCCATGACCCGTGATCCTGGGCCTGTCCCCACTCCCAGAGAGCTCGGAAGTCATTTTGGAAAGGTCCCGTGAGTGTCATTCCTGGCCGTGGCCTTGGTGCTCCTCCCAAGGCCGGGCTCCTCGTGCTCCACGCCGGAGCCTGCTCTCCCCTCCCACGTGCTCTGGCCCCGCTGCCACTGTGCGGAGTTGCTTCCTTATCTTGACCCCCTTGTTGGAAGCAGTCGCATCCGGTCTCTCCTGGCCTTGGCTCTGGGGCCAGCTCCGCTGGGGCTTCGTGTACCTCCGCCTGCTTGTCCTGCTCTTGCATTTGCCGTCCCTGCGACACCTGGGAATTCAGCAAGGCGCCATACAGATCCGTCCTCCATCTGCATACTCCCAGCTCCCCCCAGCCCAGCCGCTGGGGGCTCACAGGGCAGGAGCTGAACCAGGAGCGAAGGTAGTGGAAACGCTGGGGGATGTGAACGCCAGGAATGCACATTTGCTAAGTTGAGGCATGTCTGGGTACCACTCACATACAGGAGCTCTGATGGAGCATCCCTGCTCTGCAGTGGGCTGATGGGGCATCCCTGCTCCAGCAGCGGGCTGGCCAGGCAGCGCTGGGTCAGCATGGCACGTGCCTGCCCACGGGTGCTGTGGGCACCTCTGCCTGGCAGCACAGCACTGCAGGAGCAGAGCGGTAGCTCTGCAGAATCCGGGGCAGCATCCCAGCGCCCCGGGGGCCTCCCCGGTGCCAGAGTCAAGCGGCTGGCAGGGCGCCCAGGGTGGCACCTGCCCTGCTCTCCACCAGCCTCTGGCAAGCCTCGCTCCTGGTGCTTCCTCATCCCACACTGGCAGAGGCAGGCAGGGGTGACAGCAGCGTGCAGGGACACCCTGAAGCGGGCTGGCGTCCCGCGCGTCCTCTACAAACAGGAGTCTGTAACCCTTGGGACTCCGTCCTGCCCCGCAGGGCTGAGGAGCAAGGGACAAAACTGCACGTGCACCTCGAGCCAGATGCATGCGGCATTGGGCCGGAGTGGGACCAAGGTGCGCGGAGCCTGTGCAGGGTCTGTGTTTGCACAGAGGTGCTGGGCCAGGCTGCGGAGCCGCATGGGCCACGGGCCTCTGCCACCTCGGCGCACGCTTGCCGCCCCCACGCTCACACGCTGCATCTGGCCGGCACCTGGCTCCCATTACGGCGCCGGGGGCAGGGTGGCGCTTGTGACGGTTGATGGGGAAGCCGGCGAACGTGGCCAGCGTGGGATGGAGCGGCGCTCGCTCTGTTCTCATGAGAAACCTCTGCTGCCAGGGCTGCAGCGGCACGGGGTCGAGGGAAGAGCTCCGCGCGCCGGGACGGAACCTGCCCAGCCTCACGTTCTCCGTTGCTCCCCGTGGAGCCTGTACTGGCCCCTACGCCAGGGGGCAGCGGCACCTCTGTGCCCAGCACCTTGGCGTGGAGGCCACAGGACGCCACGAAGGCCGCGTTGCCATGGCGACGTGCTGGGCCGCGACAGGAATGTGCGGCTGCTGCTCCACTTCCCCCTCAGCCCTGCGCAGCGGCTGCCGTGGTACCCCGGTGCGGCTGCAGCCCCCAGGGAGTGTGCGCCGGGGCCTACGTGTCCTCCGGCTGCTGCCGGCGTCACCCTGCGCAGGGGTGACGGTGGGAGAGGGCGGGGGAAAGGCGCTGGGAGCTGTGCGGCCGGTCCCTGGGGAGCGCCGCGTCCTCGCCGCGCAGCTGCTCATCTTCTCTGGCCGGATGCTGTGACAGTTTCTCCGGCAGCCTGGGCAGAGCCTGCCCCTTGCAATAGCTGCTTTTAAGGGCTCGTGGCGCCCCGATGCGGCCCCTCTACCTCTGCTGGGGAGCTGGATGCGGCATCGGGCACGTTGTCACCTCAGCCCGAGGGCACCATGCGACAGGAAGGCGCATGAGGACAGCAAGAGGCTCTTGGCCATCCTTCCCCCTGCCCCAATGCTCGGTATCCCATGCCGAGGTCACCCCGGGGGTACCTGACTCCCAGCCTCGACAGCAGTTTCCTCCAAGCTGGGGGAAAGTCCACAGCATCCCACATTCCCAAGGAGACCGTGGGAAGCTTTGAAAAAGTTGGCCTAGCTCTGGGCTGCCTATTTATAGTAACGCACACTCCGATCTCTCATGCTTCTGTTCCCCAGCGTAGCTGCACGGGACTGTTTATATTTCCTCTTCTCTGCTTCCCCCTCATCCTTCCTTCTCAGGAATGCTGCTTGGTATTGCAGGGATGGGGAAGTAGAGGCGGATTCGGGACAGGCCCTTTGCTTCCTTTGCGGCTTCACAAGGGCCGTGGGCGTGCGGGGGGCGCGATCTTGTCCTTCTCCCTGCCTGCGCTCTGTCTGCCTTTCCTCCAGTGGGGACGGCTTTTGCTGGTTTGGCATCTGCTGGCGTGGAGAGATGGAGAGAGACACGAGGGGCATGGGGAGTGCAAATGGACCTTCAGGTGCAGCCTGGCTGCCCTGCAGAGTCAGCGGTGCCAAACTGTGAAGAATGTGGTGCCGTTCACTTATAGGCGATGAGGGTACGGAAAGCGCGACACTCCTCGACGGGCAGAGGTGCTGCTGGGCTCTCTAGGGCACTGCCTGAGCTGGGGACCTGAGCTGGGGCATGGCCAGTAACACCCTCCTGCAATAGTCACCAGCCTTGTGACTTGCGAGAGAAAAGCACCGCAGGCTCCGACTGCTTTTGGTACAGATGTTAGGAAAGACGGAGAAGGCCTCGTCCTATCCTGCTGGAGACAAAGCAGCGGACGGTGTCAAGATGGGTTGGAAGCCCTCAACAGAATTCCTGCCTGCTGGAGAGCAGTGTGAGGACTCGGGTGAGGAGGGAATGTCCTGCAGCCTTGGTGGCTGCCCCGTTGGGAGCCCACTCACCTCCCTGCTCTTGCGGAGCTGTGACTGTCCTCTGGGATTGGCCTCACCAGGGGCATGGAGGAGCAGCTGGAGAGCAGGAGCTTCTCTCCTGAGCTCCGCAGGCAGCAGGATGGGATCCCTCCGGCACTGGGAGAGCTGAGCTGTGAAAGGAGGGATCTCCCTTACCTTCCTGCTCTTGGCCTCAGCCACTACCCTTGTTTGTCCATGCTCTCCCCTGGCTCTGGACCCCAACCTAAGCACCCACAGGTGCTTAAAACCATGAGCTGATCTACTCTCATCCCCCCACCTTCCCCTCCTCACTGGGTGCAGAGAGGCTGCCCCACTCTCCATGCCGTGAGGGACCCTCTGCTGGAGGGTGAGGTGGGAGAGGGGCGCTCCCTCGTGCTGTGGCACACACACGTGCACTGTCCTTCCTCTGCTGGGGTAGGGAAAGTGACCCTTGAAACCAGTCTGGATGCCCCTGGCACCACGGAGGAAGTTTGCAGCCGCTTTCCACATCAGGCCAGTGGCTGTGACAACAATGGTTTGTCATGGGAGCTCAGCGAGGCCCGTGAGGAGAGGTGACTTCCACTAGCAGTTACAGTCAGAGGCTGGAGATGCCTCATCACTGCTCGGTAGCTGGGCCTGTGTCCATGTTTTCCTGTTTCAGAGGAGAACGGAGGAGGGTGCATTTTGCCCGCAAAACTCAAGTTTTCCTGGAGCTTGCAGCACTCCCGCCTCGCAGGCAGCCCCTCGCCGAGCCCTGCCCTGGCCTTTCTCCACGGGCTTTTTGTAGCTCGCGCTCTCCCGGGGCTGCAGCCAGAAGCAGGGAGAGGGTGCGCAGTTTGCACGGCTGCTGGCTGGCTGGGTGCGTCGGCCGGGCTGGCCTTCGCCAAGCCGCTCAGCTCTCCTGGCTACCTCTGGAATAACTTGTGTCTGGCGAGGCTGGGAGCTCACATTCTTCTGCCTGGAGGAGGGGTCGCAGGCACCGCTGCTCTGCGAGGATGCTCCGAGTTAACCCTCCCAGCGCCGTCAGGAGGAAGTTCTCTGGGAAGCCTTTCTCCTGCCTAGGGCTCTTCTATGGAGGAAGCAGTTGTTTTCCTTGTGTGCAGACACGCGTGCGCCCTGCACGCCCACAGCCATCAGCCTTTTGGCACTTGGAAGAGGGCTCTGCCCATGTCTCTGCCCCAGCAGCCTGGCCCGAGAGGTCCCTCAGGGTGCCTCTTGCCCCACCAGCCACTGGCAAGGACCTGGATCAGCCCAGCTCTGTGTGGGGGCCTCTGCAGGTCCCACCACTGCTGTTGCTTCCCCGCAGGGGTCCGACACCCACCGTCTGCCAGCTGCCTGGGCATGGGCAGGGCTGCACTCTGCAAGGCCAAGGTGCTGCCCTGGGCCCCCGCAGCCATGCTCAGCGCGGAGGGGAGGCTTCCTGGCAGCCCCTCGCTGCTCAGCAGGACTTTGGAACTTTGGTTCTTTTTTGCAAACATCCAGGCCCCACCCAGTGAGTGGGGCTTGGCCAGGGCAGGCAGCCAGCCGGGACCCCTGGCCTCCGCGAGCACACGAGCCAGGGTTGGCTCTGCCTTTCCTGGTGCTTGCTACCATAGGAGCCACCCAGTTCTGTCCTGGGCCCCCTCATGTCTCCCTCTGCCCTCATAGTGCAGCCCAAGGTAAATATCCCCCATGGAGGCAGTGCCTGCCCCGGTGCAGGGAGCAGTTTTTGCTTTGTGTCGTGCTCTCCTAGGCAGCCGGCGGCAAAGCCAAGAAGCCGTCTCTCGCCGCAACCAGCTGTTACCAGCTCGCACACCCGCCCGCGGCTCCGCTGCCAACAGCTGCATCTGACACGCTGTTCCCATTCCCCGTCTGTGCTGGGCTCCCTCCCGGTTGGTGCGTAATGGTTGGCTCCCCTGCGGCCCCCAGCTGCCAGCAGCTCAGCTGGGGGCTCCCGAGCCAGTGCCTGGGGCTGGCATCTCCACAGGGGCCAGCGTGTCCCCTGGGGAGGGCATAGTACCAGGAGGGAGCCCAGGGAAATCCTCCCTGTGCGGTCTCGGAGGAGGGAGCCTGAGCTCCCCCCCAGCCCGGGCTGCTTCAAACCAGCTGGGCTGGACCTGCACAATGGGCTGGAAGAGGCAGGGCCCCCCCAGCGCTGGGAGGCCTCCTGGGCTCCCTGTGCGCCCTCCTAGAGTCAGCGCTGGTGGCGGTTGCCACGTTGTTGTTGCTCCTGCCTCTTTTCTGAGCCTGCTGGGGACAAGCAGCCTGGGGAGATGCAGGAGGGGCGCCCAGCGGGCGCTCCGTGGCTGCTCCGTGCCCTGGGGATGCAGGTGGGGGCTCTCCAGGCTACATGCCCAGGTGGTTGCCCGACTCCCAGCCCCATGAACCCCACAGTGTCACCTGGGGCAGCGGCCAAGCTGCTGGGTTCCTTGGGGCCATGCCAGGCTGCTGGCTTGCTGCTCACCCGGCCTTGTCCCCTCCGCAGCACCTGCCCCGGGGGGGACAGCGGGGCAGGAGAGCGTCCCGGCCGCCGCTCCCGCGACCCCCACAGCACCCGCCCCACGCACCCAACTCCGGCAGCACCCGCAGAGCCTGGCGCCTGAGCTGCCTCCGAAACCGGAGCGCCCCAGCCCCAGCCTCCCGCATATTTGCTGACATACGTACTGCTCGACCGCGGTGGAACTAATGCAGAAAACATGTTTCCGCGCAGCGGCGGGGGCGAGCGCGCAGCCGGGAGGTGGCTGCACTCTGGCGAGGGGCTGGCCTGAGCATCCCAGCCTCGGTGAGGTCACTGCGCAGGTAGCGCAGGGCTGGCAGTGGCTGGCGGGGCAGCACCCCCAGCCCTCCAGGATGTGCTGCCCCCAGGACTCTGGCTCAGCCTACACAGGGAGTGGGGGGTAGCTCCCTGCCTGCCTTTGGGCCTCTCCTCCTTGACTCCACGGAGCCCCTGCACCGTGGGTGCCCTGGCCCTCTGCTTCACCCCAACAGCATTCCAAGGCCCTGGGAGCAGGAAGGGGTCAGAGCGGTGCCATTCTGGGCACCTCCTCCCCACACCCAGACAGCAGGATGGAGCGGGAAGGAACTGGGAGGAATTGGGGACATGATCCCTGTTGCCAGGCCTATCTCAGCTTGGTAGGCAAAGCCATGAGCCGAGAGACAGCCCATGCTCACCAGGAGCCGTTCCCTGTGCCGGCTTGCCGGGTGTGGGGAAGGGCCCCCCAGCCCACATCCCGTCTGCCGCTGTTGGGAATGCTGGCCTTGGCCAACACTGCCTCTTCCTAGCAGGCCCCGCTGCCTTGGGCGGTGTTTGTGCCGGCAGCAGGGCCTGCGGGCCGGAGCCAGGGGAATGGGAGCTCGGCACCATGCGCCTGCTGCCACCCTGGCAGGTCTTGTCCATTGGGAGCACGGGCACCCTGCATCCCTCCCCAACAGGGCCAGGGGCTGGTCTTGTCCTCCTGGGAAAGGGCCACATCTCGCCTGTGCCCGCCAGGCAGCGCCGAGGAGCCTGTTGGAAGGAGCTGGCCCTGCTGGGGAAGCGCGCGCAGTTCCGTGCCCCCTGTCTCAGGGAGTGTGGGCAGGTTGCAGGAGGAGAGTGGCTGCAGGCAGTGGCTGCGGAGCGGTGTTGGAAGCGCCACGCTCGGCTCAGCACCGCGCTCAGCTTAGTGCTGGCAGAACTCCCCGCTTTTTCCATGACAGCCCTTAAATCGTGAGCAGTTTGGCTGTTTTATGGGAGCTCCATTAAAAAGAAAAAAAAAAATTGCAAGGGGGCTCCAAGCCTCCCATGTGCGGTGGGGCCAGCGCGGGCTGCGCGTCCCGCTGGGGCCCCGGCAACCACAGGACCCATCTGGGGGCCACATGGGAGCTGGCAGCAGGCACAGATGGGCAGAAACCCTTCCCCTGCCATTCCCAGCGAAGCGGTGCGGGGGGCCATGTGCTGGGATGGGGCTTGGGATATGGCTGGAGGGTCACAGGGCGCGCGAGGGGGAGTGGGGCCGGCGGTGGCAAGAAAGGGCTTGACGCTTGGCGTTTCGGTAGCCTCTTGCAGACAGGATTTGGCGAGGATGGCAAGCGTCAGGATGTGCCCAGGGAAGTAAGTTCCTCTGCTGCTTCCCTGGCCCCGTCTTCTTGTGCCCGCCAGCAAGAGTGGCTGCTCCTGGCTCCAAGCCCTGTACTAGCACCAGGCAGCCCTCTGGGGCCGGAGCCTTTGCGCGCCCCATCCTGCTTGCCCTGCCATTGCTGCGAGCCAGCCCCAAGCACGCAGCCGGACCGCCTCACAGGGCCAAGGGCCATCACTGCTTGCAGCACCTTGACACCGCTGGCACCGCAGGCACCTTGCGGCAAGCCTGGCAGCAAGGCAACTGTGCGGCAGCACCCAGCTCCATGCGTGCCACGCTGGGGCCACTCACGGTCAGCCATTTGTCATGCCGAAGGCATGTGTCCCCCGCTGTGCACCCTGCACACACTGAGCACGCTCCCGTGTGTGCCTTGCAGAGCGCCCAGGGACACGAGAACAGCAAGGACGTGCGACTGCTCTGGATGGGGGCCAGCGACTACCTCATCTCCGTTGGCTGCAACCAGGTACAGTCCTCTCTGGAGAGGTCCTTGGTGTCACTCCGTGTGTGTCCTCCATGCCAGTCTGCTCCTGCTTGAGTAAATACAAAGCCAAGTGCTTCTGGAGTGGCCCGTGCGGTCCCTGGCAAAGCAGGCGGCTCTGGAGGCCTCAGGTCCTGTCTCTGTCCCCTGTGGGTGGCACAGCAGTACTGAGCAGATGGCACCACACCCACTGGGGGAAGGTTGCCCGCCACTGGGCAAGGGGTAGTGTCAGGTGGTCCCAGCGCCCCATGGTCATGAGGGCAAATCTTTGTTTCCACAGATGCGGGAGCGTGAGGTGAAGCTGTGGGACACGCGCAAGTTCAGCAGCGCGACACACTCGGTGATGCTGGACACCTCGCCCGGGTAGGGACGGGGACTCGCCAGGGAATGGGAGGGCACTGGGGGGGACGTAGCACAGCATGGGGTGCTTGGCCGCTGCTGGCTGGGGGACACGTCCTGCCATGGTGAGTGTGGCAGAAGAGGAGGGCGCAGCAGGGGGCTCCAGCAGCGCCAGGGCAGGAGGAGCTCACCGTGACACCAGCAGAGGTGACAGTGCTGGTGGCAGTGTGGCCTTGTCCCTGGCATCATTCAAGTGGGAAGGGCAGGAGGTGGCAGTGCTGAGCGTGGTGTGGCCATGTCCCCAGCCACGCCAGTGCAAGGACGCTCTGTGCTGCTGTGACTGGAGGTGGCAGGGCTGCCTAGGGCCAGGGCAGCCTCGCAAGTGCCACATCCAGCCGAGGGGTAACACAGCGCTGTGGGAAACCATCCCTTCCAAGTGCGCACGCTGTAGTTGCTCTTCGTCCTTGGTGGCGAACCATCATTAGTATCCAGATGAATACCTCCAGAGGAGGCCTGGGCACGCAACGTGCTCCCAAAGGTTGTGTCAAGGGGACACCCTGACAGGGTCACCGCTTTTCCCACACCCCACGCACCCGGGCCCTCTGCGCCTCCCCTGCCGCCGGCACCCAGCGAGCCCGGCCGGCTCAATTGGATCCAGACGTGTGCGGCGCTGCTCCCAGCCCTGCTTGCGCTGCCTCCCAATTATTTTGGCTGCCGGGTTTATCGGCCACGAGGAATGCGGCTGGCTGGCTCCGCGTACGCGCCGCTTATCTGCGCGGCATGCGGGGCTCCGCGAGTTCGCGGCACTGATAAGGCCGAGGGGCTGCTGGGCGCGAGCTGGGGCTGGGCAGGGCCCCGCTCCCCCGTGGAGCCGCCCGCCGTGTGGGAGAGGGAGGTGCTGTTTTGAGAAAGCGGCGTGCTGGGGCCGCGCTCTCACAGCCGGAATTCCAGCCTGCTCCCCACCTCTCGTGGCCCATAAATCTCTTGGAGATGACACATCGCGGAGGGGGATTTTGGGCTCTCTCCCGGCAGATGTGATAAGCGAGAGCTGCGTTTGCCTTTGCCAGAGCTGCCTGGCCTGGGGGCTGGTGCGTTGGGACACTCGGGAGCCCAGCTGCCATGCACACCTGGGACACCCACGCCAGGCACCGTGTTGCATGCGGCAGGCAAGTGTGCTGCTGCTGGGCCAGGGCCGAGTCGTGGGGATGGACACGAACCGTGGTGGCATCTCCATCCCTGCCTGACACCCAGAGATGTTTCCGCTGGCCCCAATCCACCAAAGCCCCCTGGGGGAGCTGGGAGCAGGAGGTGTGGGTGGCCGCGGCCGCTCGTCGGGCGGCCTTTGGGTCGCCTGTCGCTCTGTTTGAATTGGGTTTTATCTTCCCTGTGGCCTCTTTTAATTAGATCAAGGAGCAGCAGGGCAGGAGCCAGGAAGTGGCCTCAATAGGTTATTGTTGCCCTAAATTGTAACCAGGACCCGAGGAGTTGGGTTACCGGGGCCGACTCGCAGGTCAGCGCCCAGACCCCGCTGTCGTGCGCCCACTGCCACGCGGGCCGAGCCCAGGGTGCCTCTGCGCCAGGCCCCGCGACTGGGAACAGTGGCTCCCTTGTTGTGCTGCAGTGCCGCGGTGGCCTCCACACCTTCCTGCCAAAACCAGCCCTGACAAGGAGGAGGGCCAGACCGAGCCACTTGCAGGGGAGCAGGGTCCTATACCCTCCAGCACGGAGCTGGAGCCAGCCGTGCTGTACGGTGCAGGCGCCCGGCTCTGGGTGATAGAATCATAGAATCATAGAATACCTAAGGTTGGAAGGGACCTCTAGAGGTCATCTAGTCCAACCCCCCTGCACATGCAGGGCCACCTAGAGCACGTGGCACACGACTGCATCCAAGCGCGTCTTGAAGATCTCCAGAGAAGGAGATGCTCGTGCCATGCTGCTGGGGCAAAGTCCATCAGGTGTCGGGATTGGATAAGCCTGTGAGGAAGGAGAAAGCCCGGTGAGGGAGAGGGTTTCGGAAGGGATCTCGTGCTGAGCACTTGCTGCAGGTGAGGCTGTTCCTGGGAGGCGTGCGCGGTGGAGCTGGCACAGCGCCTTGCCATCGTGGCATGGGCAGTTCCCTGCGTGCCTCTTGCAGCAATCCATGTGCCTCCCGATGTAGAGCGAAAACCTACGGGCAGAGATGACAGAATTGGCCACAGCTACATCGATAATGTGGAGCGGGAGTGTTGAATCAGTTAACTGCAGCTCTTCAAAGAAGGAATAGGCAGAAAACTGCTGAGTTATGCTGGGGAGGCACCGGGTGGGCCTGGGGATCCTGGACAAGCATGGCTGGATCAGGGACCTCCTGCGCCAGGTGCCCCGAGCGGGGCTTTAACCCCTTCCAGACCAGCAGGGACAGCGCCAGTGCTGGGCACATAGCAGCTCCAGACACGGCCTGGGATGGATCAATCGACGCTCTGCCCGCACTGCCTTGGCGCTGCCGGGCTTTGTGCCAGCGAGCTGGGGGGTACGCCCGGCTGCACATGTGGAGACGAGTACACCCTGCTGGGTGCCACCACTGCATGTCCCCGTGCGGCACCCAGGCAGCCACTCAGGCCACCGCCCCAACATCCGTGCGCGTGAGGTGGCTGCTCTGAAGGGTTAATGCAGCACCACGGCGCTGCCTGGGTAATTACACTGGGTAAAAATAGCCCCGCGCCTCACAAGGGGCCGGCTCGCGGCGGGCAGCCGCCTCGCGGCCTAATTACCCAAATGGCTCCCAGATGGGCAGCAGCCCGGCCCCGGTCTTGCCACCGGCCCGGATCGCCCCCTCAAGTGACCAGCGCTCCCAAACCTCCGGCCTCGTCAGCTTTCCAGGAAGCCGGCGAGATGTCGTCCTTCCTGCAAGCCCTTCCTGGCAGCGGGCAGCGTGCGGCCCTGGTGGGCAAGGCCCCCGCCACGAGGGACAGCTTGGCCCCACATGGGCCGCCGCGTCCCTCACAGAGCCCCTCACCCTGCCCGCAGCTCCTGCCCGCGGCTCCTGCTCGCCAGTCCGGCTGCATTTAATAGCGAGTGGGGTTTTTTTTTTGTTTTCTTGGTCCCATTTCAGGGGTTTTGCAATCCTTCTCCTGTGCTGATTCAGCTCACAGGAATTAGCAGCAGCGGCCGCGCTGAGCCGCTGCTGGCACGCTGCGGCGCAGGGGGCTCCCGGCCTCCGTTTTGGGGGACTGTGCGGGTCGTGCCCAGTACCAGCAGAGCCCGCGAGCTGCTGCTCACATTGCTGCCACCACCGCCTGTCCCTGTGGTGGATCCACAGTGATGCCAGGATGCGCCGGGTGCCAGTGCTGGTGCCTCGTGTGGCCCCGTCTGTCCGTCTCTGCGAGGGGCTGTGGCGGGGCCGTGCGTAGGCGCCACTCGCTGCCCGCCGGCACGGGGCTCAAGCTCAGCGGCGGCGTTTTCATCCCTCCTCCTCGCCTGGCTGGAAAATATACAGAGTGCGCAGGGAAAATATTTACACAGCAGCAATTTGGGGAGGAATTTGGGAAGGCTAATTTAAAAAAGCTGCAGACAGAGCACCACAAAGAGCCCTTTGAGCGGGTGAGCGTGGCCCTCGCGCCTGCCCGCCAGGCCAGGCTGCCCATGCCAGCAAGGGTCCCCCGCGGCCCCATGTCGACCCTAATGGGAGCCAGCCCTGCCGGAAACCCACGTGGGAGCTCCCGCGCTGCACGGCCCTAATTGCATCCAGATCATGTCCCGCTCCACGCGCCTGACGTCACTCAGCACCCACCGTTGGGCCCTGAGGTGCTCTGTGCCCCAGCAAGTCCCTCAGCCCTCGCTGTCCCTCATGGAGGTGGATGGAGGTGTTTTGGGGGCAAGCACATGGGGCCGAGGGTGGCTGCAGTGCCAGGGCGGCGTCCTGCCTGTCAATGTGGCGTGGGGGCCACTCACCTGAGCGCTCGGGCGACCGCCTCTGCCACCCCTGCCCCATGCGAGGCCGCGCTGCTCCCGGTGGGGAGAGGCCGGCTCAGGTTGCAGGCACTGCTGTAACCCTTTCAGCAGCCGCCGCACGCCCCGTGCGGAAGGGGCCGCGTTGGCTTGGGGAAGGGGGGCAGCTGCTGCGCCCGGTTTGCTCATTTTCTCCAAATAAAACATCCCTCCATGGGCAAGGACCCAACCTGGAAAATTCCAGCCTGAATGATAAAGGATTGGAAAACGATTAAAACCAGAGGCCAGCGCAAGCTTGGCGGGGAAGCCTCTGCACGACGGCTCCAAGCCCCCCGGCGGCGCACACACGTGAGTGGCTGCTCCCGCCCAGGGAGCAGGGCCTGCCTGGGGGCCGGGTGAGAGAACCCAGGGCCCCGCTGTGCGTAGGTGTGAGGGGGCCCCATGTGGGGCGGCTCCTGGATGGTGCCAACTCCTAGTGCCACAGCCTCAGGGGTAGAGCTGGGACTGCCGTGTGGCAGTGCCCGATGTAGCTGCCCCTGCTCGGGGTCCCCACAGACCCACTGCAGGCCAGCGGGGCATGAGGCTCTGTAGACTGTAGGGGGCCCTGGCAGGCAGCGGGCAAGCGGCGAGGCATGACGTGAGAGGCAGGCGGGATGCAGCTGTGTCACTAGCGATGGGATTTGGGGATGGAAGCGTTGGAGCGAGCGAAGTGGAGGTTCTTGTCCTCAGGTAAACACCCGGCTGGGCCATGGCGCCCGCGAAGCGTCGCCTGGTGCCGCAAGCAGGAACACCCGCCGGGCAGACTTCGTGCGGCCATGCTGGCGCCCGGTGGGAAGGGCTGGGGGCTGCAGCGCCGTCCCGCATGGCAGCACAAGCCTAGTGTGGTGGCACGTCCCCAGGGGCACGCGGGTGACGTCAGGGGGTCACGGGGTTGGGCCAGGCTGTTTGTCTCGCCTGCCCCTGGAGACATCTGGCAGCAGGGATGGGGATGAAGTAACCCTGTGTGATGGGCAGGGCCTGGCCGGATTGGAAGCTCGTGGCCTCTGTTTTTGTAACACCTCCTAAACACGCGCCATGGCGGGGAGCTCCATGGGGGGGAACACAGGGTCTGGAGCTGGGAATACCCGCCTCCGTGCCCTGACGCATCTCAACGCCCCTCCAACAACAACGGGAAGATGTGGCCGAGCAGCCCCGTCTGCTACAGGCCCCTGCCTCAGGCTGCAGCTCAGGGGGACATGCAGCTGAGCGGCCCCGTTGCAGGCTGCCCCGTGCCAGGAGCCCTCACAGTGATGGTGCTCACAGTGGGCAGGGCCCATCTGCCCCAGCGTGGCAAGGCCAGGGCCATGACACGGCCCTGTGCGAGGAGGGAGCACGGGGAGTGCGGCCGGTGGCATTGGGCCCAGCAGGCGCCGAGAGCTCCGGCCACATCTGGGATGGAAGCGGGGAGTGATTGTGATTGCAGAAATGGAAACCGCACCTTGGCTGCTCACCCAGCACACGGAGGAGCCGCGGGGAGGGTTCCAACACAGCCCTCGATGACTGCAAACACTGTGCAGAAGGTTTAGTTATTATTAATTTTATTTTTTTTTTTACAAAAAGACACCCTTCTGTCTGCCTTACAAAATAGATGTATGCAAACCTGTACTAGAAAAGAGCTTTCCCAGAAGAAATGGGAAATAACCATGTATAAATATTCTCTCCGAGTTCTTAAAGCTTCGATTGCTGGTTGGCCTTTCAGCACCTCCTTCGATGCAGGGCACGGAGAGGCCGAGGGTCCCAGCACCTCAGTCTCCCGCGGGGGACGGGGTTCTTTCCTTATTGCTGCTCACGTCGGATTCCCAGGGAGTGCAGAGTCACGGGCCATGCTTAGCTGAGGGACCCTTTGTTACCAGCACATCGTGCCCCTCAGCTAAGTCACGGACAACTTTCCTTTTAGCAGTACCTAAAAAGAAAGCCAACCCAAACCCCAAATTAAAAAAACCTTCTCTTTCGCTAACCACGTTCCACGTAGAGTCACAGAAATCAAGGCACTTAGTCATATGCTGAGCGGTAGAATTAGTGTCTACTCCCTAAGTGTGTAAGCCTCTCAGAAATTGCACGTTACGGGTTTTGGGTTTCCGTCTTAACTTAGTTAACTCCTCAGTGTTCCTCGTCGCGGAAGGGACACGGCCATGGCGCTGCTCCCGGAGCATCGCCCGCAGCTCTGCCCGCGGCTCTCCTCGCCTGGTCGCCTGTCCCCTCTTGCATTAGAAATAGGATGGCTTCAGTGCTGTAGTGTTGTTGTTGCTGGGGTAGGGGGACTGCATGAGCGGCACCTCACACTCCAAGGGGTTCGAAAGCACCGCATTCTCTGGCGCCTTGTGGCTGTGGTTGCTCAGATCCCCGTTTTCCAGGCAGGCTTTCACCCCTTCCAGTTCCAGGGGACTGGAGTCCACCCCGGCGCTGGTGCTCGTCTTTTCCTGGCGGTGCCGGCGGTAGTAGGTGACGGCAGTGACCACCACCACGAGCAGCAGCACGGCAGCCAGCGCGGGGACGATCATAAGCGTGAGGTTACTGTCCTTGCTCTGGGTGACAGGCGAATGCTGCTGGTGGGTCACGTGCAAGGTCTGCACCTCAACGCAGAACTCCTCCTTGGAGACCTCCCGCAGCGGCCCAATGCACACACGGTAGGTGGAGTTGGGCTTCAGGGCCCTCACGGTATATTCGGAGAGCGAGGCCGGCAAGCGGAGCATCACGGGCCGCTTGTCTGGCCCGGAGAGGTTGCGATAGGTCAGCCGGATGCCCTTCAGCTGTGCTTTGGACTGGATGTAGTTCTGGAAATCCACTTTCAAGGATGTGCTGCTGACCTGCTTGATGCTGATCTGCCCGCTTGGAGTGGGGGCCTGCGTGGCTGGCGGCGCCGTTGTCCTCCTCACCGGCACCTCGCAGTAGGCCCCAGCAAATCCCTGTGGGCACAGGCACTCCAGGCGGTTTTGAGCATCCAGCTGGCAGGTGCCACCATTCAAGCACGTGCGCGGGGGGCAGATCTGTGTTGGGAGGCTCGTGGCGCCCACTGGGACGCTAAATGGCGTCGCGGCAGAGCTGCCCCGTGGGGCCCCAGCCTCCGCAGTGGGAGCAGCAGTGCTGGGCCGCGGCGATGGGCGGCTGCTGGTGGGGAGCAAAGCAGGCAGCTGCAGCGTAGTGGTGTGCGGGGTGCTGGTCGTGGTGGTCGTGGTGGT
>VWPW01001113.1:0-11381 GCA_013389825.1 Crypturellus undulatus | reverse complement strand
AAACACACACTCGGCACGCACGCCCGCACCGCGCGGCCCCGGCTGCCGCAGCGAGCAGCTTTATTCCGTTTTGCACGTTCTGGCCGCTTCCCGCATTCCCCTGGGAATTCACTCCCCTCTGCAGCCTCTCCGTGCTGGGGAATTCCACCCCACCGCAGCCCACGGAGGCAGCACAGAGCTGGAAAAGAGCCCCAGCAGCGACGAGCCCGGGGGCTGAAAAAATATGCGGTGCATGTTATTTTTTCCCCCCCTTTTCAGTGGAATTTGCTTCAAAGGGCTGTTTTCTGGCGCGGTAATCACTGGGATTGCAAGCAGGCAGCATCTCGGATCGGGAATCTCGCTAATGCTATTCCCGTCTTGCCAAAACAGCCTGAATTTTGCTCGATTTTAAGTTCTGCTCCCACCTTTGGAAATGCGGGTGGGGAAAAGGGACCCGGCGGATGCTGCATGCGCCCAAGTCCTCATCCGCGCTCACCCTGCCTTGTGGGGGCACGTCCTCACTCTGGGACCTGCCACTCAACAAGCTAGAGGAAGGAGACGATGAGCGAGAACGCGGGGAGGAAGAGGAGAGCACAGGATGGGGAAGAGGAGTGAGGACCTGAGCGCGAGGAAGAGGAGCCGGGACCACGCTGAAGCACCGGCTGGCCGCGGTGAATGCCGGCCCCGCGTGAATGCGGAGGGGATCAAGTGACACAGGCGGGCTTGGAAGGGCCCCAGCTTGCGGCGGCTGTTTACAAAGTCCAGCTGGGCCTCGGGGCTGCCGGGAATGCTCCCCACAGCCCATCCTGAGCCGCTGGATGCTAGCGGAGCCACGCGGGAGCTGCCGGCGTGGGGTCAAAGGGGGACAGTGTGATTGTTTGCATGGTTGTTTCCCATCACCTGGTGTCTTTGGCTTGCCCCAGATCCTAGGGTTGCAGGTTTTTCGGGAGCTTGGCGTTCCTTGGCAGCAGAGCTTTGCTATCTCATTCATCTTCGCCTTGTCAGGGAGGTATTCGGAGTCGTGACACTTCCCAGCATCTCTAGGGATTCCCCTGAAGTGACGTCCAAGCGCCCTGCGGGCCAAGATGGCCATTTTTGTCCTTCCTTTGCTGTTAATAGTGTTGGGCAGGCGACTGGCACATGCAGCTGCGGTTTGACGATGGAGATGGAGATCAGGGAGGACAACTCCTTGGAGGGTTGGCCAAAGCCACCCTTGGCGCTTGGTGGCTGCATAAGGACGTAGCTTGAAATGTAGCCTGGTTGGTTGGGTTCTGCCTTCTTTTTCTCCCCAGCTACGGGAGAAAATAAGGGTTGTTACACACGAGCGCGCTGATGAGTTCAACAGTTGATGTGTGGTTGATGCAAGGGCAAGATAGAGGTACGGTGGCGGCTCTCACGCACATCGCCGTGGTTGAATCGACCTGTTTTGCCCCGAAATGGAGCACATCCCCACAGAAATGCACATATATATATACATATAGCCCACTCGCATGCTTTCTTTCTCCCCGTGTCATCTCCGCACCTTCCAGGCGGGCCTGATTCGCACCGAGCGCGATGAGTTTTTCATCGAGCCCTTGGAGCGCGGGCGGCAGGAGACGGAGGCGCGCGGCCGGGCCCACGTCGTGTACCGCAGGTCGGCCGCGCGGCGCGGCGGCCCGCGGCCCCTGCAGCACCTCCCCATCACAGGTAGGCTTGAGGCGCAGGCGTTCCTCATCGTGCTGACGGCACCCTCCAGATCCCGGCGTGAGGTGTAGGGTTGGGAAGCGTTGGGTTTGGGAGGAGGTGGGAGGATGTGTTGGGCCTTGAGCTCACAGGGGCCATTTGTGGCCTCCCGTTGCCTCCGTAACTCGTTTTGGGGGCTGGGAATGGGGTGGGAGGCGGGTGGGAGCCAGGAAGGCGTCCTAAGGAATTTTCCTGGCGTGGGCAGCACCCCATTCGCCGCTGGGAGAGCTGCCCAACTCGCTGGAGCTGGTGGCCGAGCAGCTTGCCGAGGCCGAGCGGAAGCGACGCCATGCCCAGAGGGACGACTACAACATCGAGGTGCTGCTCGCCGTGGATGACTCGGTGGTGCGCTTCCACGGCAAGGAGCATGTCCAGAACTACGTGCTCACCCTCATGAACATAGTAAGGCTTTTTCCCCTGGTTTTTTAGAATGTTGCAGACAGGGAGGGCGCTTTGGATTGCCCATAGTGGCCCGTCTTGACCATCTTGGGTTGTAGGTGGTATCTTAAGAGGATTCATTGGGGTTTGCTTAGCAGAGGCAAGTCTGTTCCTCAGCACGGGACCAGAAAAGGACATTTGGGTCATTTTGAGCTGATGGAGGAGGAACCCTGGATTCCACCTGTTTTTCAAACAGAAGTCCAGTCGGTAAATTGAGAGTCATAAAGCACTCGTGTATTCTGGAAAGTTGGAGCCTTGGAGACGGGCAATGTCTGAGTGAATTGTCACAGCATCCGCTGTCTCAAACAGAACAGAAGTGGTTTGGGTTTTGTTTTTGTTTGTTTGAAAAAAAAAAAAAAGAGAAGGGAAAAGAAAAGAGAGAAAAGCCCCATAAATCTGGCTTATGTATTCATAATATTCATGTGGTCTGGAAAATTCTGATGTAGTTGAGGAAAATGACTTCTCCCTTGGATGACTGAAAAAGTTTTGTGCTATCTTTTTTTTTTTTAAAGTGGGGGCTGGTAGCTCTCAGGTATTGCAGATTCACCCCAGACATTGTCCTAGCCATTGCAAGGTCATAAATCTCTGTTTTTTCCCTGGGATTTTTGTCTAAAGCGCATGGAGAGTGTTCTTGCCTAAGACCATATGTTTTTAAAAACGGGAGGTCAGTTCTGGCTTACGGGCAGGACTGACGGATCCCCTGGGATTGAGGGATTGCTCTGCTCTCCCTGTGCAACCCTTTTGTGGCCGCTTGCCTCCCACCCCACGGATTGGGGCTCCGCAGGGGGGAGATGTTCATGGCCCCAGCGGAAGCCGTGGGAAACCTGGCGGCTCCGTCTTTCCCGGCAGGAGTGGTGAGCTCATCGCACACCCGAGACGGCCTCCTTGGCAGTTTTAGCTTATTCGGGCTTGGGCTGCTTTGTTTGGTGGCTTTTAATCCACCCACCCCGTCCCAAATAAAGGGAAAAGGCTGGGGAGGAAGATGAGGATGCAATCCTTGCACCTGACCTGTCAGGAAACATTGTAGGAGAAAGAGTGACCGCAAACTCAGCACCATTTACTCCCGCTTATTCCCATTTATTATTCTTTTATGTATGTATATATATATTTTTTTCTCCTTTTCAGGTGGATGAGATTTATCACGATGAGTCCCTGGGTGTCCACATCAACATCGTACTGGTCCGGATGATCCTGGTGGGATACCGGCAGGTAAACAGGGCAGAAACCTTTGAAGTGGGTTTTACTTGCACTGTTTGTACGGGGCAGGCTGCTTTGCAGCAAATCCATCCCGTAACTCCTCCCCGAGCAGCCAGGGTAGGAGCAGGGAAACTGAATCCACCGGCTTTCCCGCGCGGCCGGGCTCCTGGGGCATCGCGGAAGAAAGGAGGTTTTGTCAGGAGCAGCGCAGAAAGCGTCTACAAACCGGCAGGGAATTTGAGCAGCGAGAAACCAGGAGGCGGAGGGGGGGAAAACCCACGCTTTCTGCCTTGAATTTTAAAGCCTTTTCCGTAGGATCGTCCGCCTTTCTTTGCATGTGTTCGCAGTCGGTGAGCCTGATCGAGCGAGGGAACCCGTCGCGGAGCCTGGAGCAGGTCTGCCGCTGGGCCCACTCGCAGCAGCGCGCCGACCCGGAGCACGCCGAGCACCACGACCACGCCGTGTTCCTCACCAGGCAAGATTTTGGCCCCGCAGGTATGCAAGGTACTGTATTTGTCTCCATCAGGTACGTGCAGGTCGCTGTGGGAGAGCCAGCCCGGGGAGAGGACACCTCTTCCGACATGGTCCTGACGTTGCTGGCCAACGGGTCTAGAAAAAAGGGATAAAAAACAGTATTTTCTTTTTAATGTGCTACAGAAGATGGAAGTAGTCCAGGGCATCAACAAGAAAAATGCTTTTATTTAAGTTCAGTAAACCTTTCGCTCTTTAAACCGCTTAGGCAGACCATTAAAGCCTGGTTTTACATGGATCAGTTTCTTGGCCGTCTTGGGGCCCAGCACTGGAGTGTTGGGCCTGAAAAGGAAGCTTGGGGCAATAGCGATGCCCAAACCCGGGGTCAACACACTGAGGAGCCCAGCAAAAATCAGCATGGGTGAAATACCAGTTTTTATTGCGTTTTTCTAGTCCCTTCCTGGTGGGGTCTTTCTAGACCCTTCCTGGTCTCACCATGCTTCCAGGCTCACGGGTGGTTGGCCCTGCTAAGTGGCAATGATGAGCCCCCATCAGATAAAATCGATAAAATTAGCAGAATAACCCTGCGTTAGGGATGCTCATTCCAGGTCCTTGCCTTGTTCCCCATAGATCTGGCCTCTACTTTCCACATGTCTCTGGGCGCCCATTTGCTTTTGGCAGAACTTGTGGCTGTCGTGTCCTTGCCTGGCTGCGTTGAGGTTTTTCTCGGAGGTTACGTGGTATTTTGCAGGCGAAAGTATATTTCGCAGCTCACCTTAGGCTTTTGCTCTGGAAATCGCGTTCAACCAGCTTCTGCTTTGAGTTATGCTCAGGACAAAAAGAATCTCTTTCTTCCCACGAGACGCCCTGTGGATTTGCCCTGTGTCTTGGCTTGTTAGGAAAAATGAAATTGTTATGACAGGCGAGATTTCCTTTGGAAGTTCCGGCACTCTGGAAAATCTCCTCTCCACCAATAAACACCCGTATCAAGGGAAACGCCACCCTGGTCCTCTCAAACAAGCAGCTTCCTCCGTGTCTCTGTTGCTTAGAGGTTCCGCACACGGGTAGGAAGGATTGAACATGCTGAGCCCAGCTTGGGGGAGCTCTTGGTATGACTTGTTCAGCCCCAAATCCAGAGATCTCCTGCCTCTCTATCCTACCCTTTCCTTTCTTTTTGTGTCTTGGCTGATGGCATCTTCCAGGTATCCAGCTGTGCGGTGGCAACATGTCCTGTGTCCCCTTTGGACAGCAGGTTTTCTCAGTATGGCCACAAAGACAGTTATGGTTGACATTAGCCTCCCTAATGTCCAGATGGGGCTTGGAGATGTTTCGTCATCCAAGTCCCCTTTCCTGCTGCAGCTCAGTTGCCCTCTTGACTCACCGAGCTTGACCCTTAGAGCTTTCCTATGCCAAAACATGGAGATATCCAGCATGGTCCTGCCCCGCGTTCACCAATACTCCTGCGGATCTGTAAGGACTTCTGTCCGTAACTTCCTTCCTGTGATACCAAAAAGGGCTTTTTCTTTGGAAGGATGGGAAAAAAAAAGAAAGAAAGAAAGACAGACAGAAATGGAGAGATTCATTGTAAAGTTCATTTTAGAAGGTGACTGACCTGGGCAGAAGTAATGTGTGGAGAAAAAGAAGAAGAAAATGGGCAACGAGGTGGACCTGCTGCTGCTGCTCATGGGAGGGGAGGCATCCGCTGCCCCACTGCTCAGCTCTTGATCGAGGGGTCGTGCTGGGGAGGTTCATGATCCTCCTGGCCCTGTGGTGCGTGGGGATGCCCTGGGTTTTGGGGACGGAAGCGCGTGCCTGTGTGGGTGCCTGGCCAAGGCCCGTGGAGATGTCTCTCTTTCAAGACTATCGATGGCATCAAGGGGCAGCGAGCGGGCCGGGTTAATCGCTGTGGTCCAAAGTCCCTCTCTCTCTCTTTCCCCTCTCCCTCCTCTCTCTTGGGGCAGGCTACGCGCCTGTGACGGGGATGTGCCACCCGCTGCGCAGCTGCACCCTCAACCACGAAGACGGCTTCTCCTCTGCTTTCGTTGTCGCCCACGAGACCGGCCACGTGTAAGTCACCCGAGGGGCCGCCAGCGCCGCTCGTGCCTCCCAGTCTCAAGAGGAGCGGGAAGTCCAGCCTAAACGCCACCTTTAAGAGATCCCATGGGCTGACGCGAGGCCAAAAGCGGCTCTTGGGCTTTTCCAACAGGTTGGGGATGGAGCATGATGGCCAGGGCAACCGCTGTGCGGACGAGACCAGCATGGGGAGCATCATGGCGCCGCTGGTGCAGGCTGCCTTCCACCGCTACCACTGGTCCCGCTGCAGCAAGCAGGAGCTGAACCGCTACATCCAGTAGGTCGGGCCTGAAGGCCCTTTGGCCACTTGAGGAGGAAATTCAGCTCCCTCCGTCTCAGGGAGAGGGGTGAAGACAATGGAAGNGCGAGGCCAAAAGCGGCTCTTGGGCTTTTCCAACAGGTTGGGGATGGAGCATGATGGCCAGGGCAACCGCTGTGCGGACGAGACCAGCATGGGGAGCATCATGGCGCCGCTGGTGCAGGCCGCCTTCCACCGCTACCACTGGTCCCGCTGCAGCAAGCAGGAGCTGAACCGCTACATCCAGTAGGTCGGGCCTGAAGGCCCTTTGGCCACTTGAGGAAATTCAGCTCCCTCCATCTCAAGGAGAGGGGTGAAGGCAATGGAAGGAGGTTGCTCCTCAGCTTTCCTTGCCTCCGCGTGGTGTCTGTGCAGCTCCTACGACTGCTTGCTGGACGATCCCTTTGAGCACCAGTGGCCGAAGCTCCCCGAGCTCCCGGGCATCAACTACTCCATGGACGAGCAGTGCCGCTTCGATTTCGGCGTGGGCTACAAAACATGCACGGCGGTGAGCACGGCCCCTGTATGGCATGCCCCGCTGACGCTCCCCATGCGACGGGGTTGTATCATGGGCTCCCCCAGCCTTCCTTCCCTTGGGGAAGGGTCTCTGGAGGGTGTCTCCCGTGGAAGTGAGAGCGGCGCTGCTGCCTCCTTCGCAGTTCCGGACCTTCGACCCCTGCAAGCAGCTGTGGTGCAGCCACCCGGACAACCCCTACTTCTGCAAGACCAAGAAGGGACCGCCACTGGATGGGACCGAGTGCTCCTCGGGCAAGGTATTGGCACCAACACCCCTGCACCCACGGATGGGCATCAAGTGTGGGTGCTGAGCAGTTTGGCCACCCTTTGGGGTAGGTCTTGGCACTAAGAAATGCTCCAATTCAGCCCTTCTCTCTGCCATGGCCAGCAGCAGCTTCCTTGCTTGAAGAAGTCACCTTGTGCCTATTTTCCCCTCCAGTTATTGGGTGCAACTCTGTTGAGAGAAGCTCATCTGTTGGGCAGCTGGCAGAAGCTTTGGGGTGGATCTCCCCTTCCCATCTCTCTGTGGCAAATTTGAGATCCTCCCTTGGGAAGGGAAGGCGACGCCGTCTCCACTCTCTTGCAGTGGTGCTTCAAGGGCCACTGCATCTGGAAGACCTCGGAGCAGCCCTACAGCCAGGACGGCAGCTGGAGCTCCTGGTCCAAGTTCGGCTCGTGCTCCCGGACGTGTGGGGGAGGCGTGCGCTCCCGCAGCCGCAGCTGCAGCGACCCGACGTACGTTGTAATGCGGGAACAGGCCGAGCGGGAGCTCGAAGGGCTCTGTTGAGTTGGAGAACTCAACCCACTGTGTCTTCCAGCCCGGCATACGGCGGGCGCCAATGCCCTGGGGCCACCTACGAGTACCAAGTGTGCAACCCCGAGGAGTGCCCAGGCCCCTACGAGGACTTCCGTGCACAGCAGTGTGCCAAGCGCAACTCCTACTACACCCACCAGGGTGCCAAGCACTCCTGGCTCCCCTACGAGCACCACGACGGTGAGCGGCCCTTTTCCTTCCCAAAGTATCCCTTCGCCTCCAGTGACCAGCAGTTGGGTGACCCTTGTCTTGTCTCCTCTCCTCGCCGCAGAGGCCCAGAAGTGCGAGCTCATCTGCCAGTCGGCAGGCACAGGGGACGTGGTCTTCATGGAGCAAGTGGTTCACGACGGCACCCGCTGCAGCTACCGGGACCCCTACAGCGTCTGCGTCCGGGGCGAGTGCGTGGTAAGGGGCTCCCCATCGCCGCTGTCTGCTCCTGCTGGCGGAGGAGGAGGGCAGGGGGCCTATGGGCGTGTGTGGCGGGGAGCTAATGGCGTGCTTGCCCCCCGCGGCAGCACGTGGGCTGTGACAAGGAGGTGGGCTCGCTCAAGCAGGACGACAAGTGCGGCGTGTGCGGCGGCGACAACTCCCACTGTCGCACGGTGAAGGGCACCCTGGCCAAGGCGCCGAAGCAGTTGGGTGAGGAGGCGGCGGTGGCAGGCGACGGCTCGCTCCGGGGATTGCGGTCCTGATGGCTCACTCCTTCCTCGCCTTCCTCCCTTCCTCCTCCTCCTCACTCTCTTCCAGTGGGCATTGTGAAGATGTTTGAAATCCCTGCTGGTGCGAGGCATGTGCAGATAGAAGAGATGGAGCCGGCGGCCCACAGCATCGGTGAGCTGGTGCCCACAGGAGCGGGAAGCGGGAGCAAAAGGGTGATTGGATGCCTGGTCCTGTTTGGGTGAGATGAGTGACCTTGGGCAAAGTCAACGCTGTTGTGGCTATTGAAACCCTCTGACTGCTGTAACCGTCATTTCAGGCTCAGGACCGCAATAGCAGGGGTGTGTGGTGGGACACGTCCAGGGTTGATGCACTGGATGCCTCGGTCGAGACCATCTGCTCAGAGGAGCTTCAAGGACTTGTGCTCCACCAGGAACATCCTCACCTCAATGTCCTTTGAAGGTGGCAACCAGAAGTGACCTTGTAAATACCTGCTTTCTCCTCCAGCTGTTAAGAATCAAGCCACAGGGGACTTCATCCTTAACGCCAAGGGCAAGGAGGCCAAAAGCCACGTGTTCCTCGGGATGGGCCTGGAGTGGGAGTACACCGTGGAAAATGGCAAGGAGACCTTGAAAACCAGCGGCCCCCTGCACGAAGCCATCAGCGTCCTGGTGAGTCTTGCCAGCAGCATTTGGGCTAGATTTCACCAAATAACTCACTGCTGTGAAATTCTCCTGTTCTTTAGTTTCTTCTACTCTTTTTATGCTGCATTGCCCACTGCTTTGTCTCCGGTTCCTCCCATCTACATCACCTCCTGCTGTCGTTCTCCTTCCCCGTTTGCTCCGCGCCAATGGTCCTCCTTCTTCCTCCAGGTCGTCCCTGAGGAGGAGGAGGAGGCCAAGAGCAGCCTCATCTACAGGTACATCATCCACGAGGATCTGCTGCCCACGATCGGCAGCAACAACGTCCTGCTCGAAGAGATGGATTCCTACGAGTGGGCCCTCAAGAGCTGGTCGCCGTGCTCCAAGGCGTGCGGAGGAGGTATCGCCCCGTCTTCGGGGCGCGCTCGGGAGGGTGCCGGGGTCCGCTAGGCAGCGCGCGCCTCCCCCTGCCTCCCGCAGGCATCCAGTACACCAAGTACGGCTGCCGTCGGCGCAGCGACAACCGCATGGTGCCCCGGAACCTGTGCGAGCACGGCAAGAAGCCCAAGCCCATCCGGCGCCGCTGCAATGCGCACGAGTGCTCCCAGCCGGCGTAAGTGCCCCTCGGCCGCCGAGCTCCCCCTCTCCCTGCCCCGTCCTAATGCATTCCCCCCATGGTGTGTCCCCGACCTGCTCCCCGGCAGCTGGGCACCCGAGGAGTGGGGTGCCTGCAGCAGGACGTGCGGCAAGCTGGGGCTGCAGGCGCGGGCCGTGCCGTGCGTGCAGCGCCTGCCCAACGGCACGAGCCGCGCTGTGCATGCCAAGTACTGCACCGGTGAGCGCCCCGAGAGCCGACGGCCCTGCGTACGCCCACCCTGCCTGGCCCAGTGGCGCACGGGCGCCTGGTCGCAGGTGAGACGGCGCCACTGCCGACGCCCCGCGCTGCTGCCTGTGCCGGCGCCCGTGCCCATGGCCGCCTCTCGCTCCGCAGTGCTCAGCGAGCTGCGGTGAGGGCGTGCAGCAGCGGCAGGTAGTGTGCAAGGGCAGTGACGGCAGCGCAGCCGCGCGCTGCCCCGGCGCCAAGCCCGATGCCGTCCGGCTCTGCCACGCACCCGGCTGTCCAGGTGAGTGGGCGCCGCGGGCCTCCTTGGGGGTTCCCTGCAGCGGGGCAGCCTGCGGGCGCTCTCCGATGCCGCTCGCTCGCCGCAGGGCAGCTCCCCAGCGTCACGGCCAGCGCCGGCACTGGCGAGCCCGTGACACCCCACGTGCAGTGGGCACCCCCAGACGGACCGCAGAACCCCGTCAGCAAGGTCTCCTCCAGTAAGTCTGCCCCTCGCCTCCTCCCCAACAAAAGGGGTCTTTTTGGTGCATTGTGGTGGCAGAGGTGCCGCTGACGCAGTGTGCCCGGGTGCTGTCCCTCCTCAGAGGAGCCCTGCCTCGGGGACAAGTCCATCTTCTGCCAGATGGAAGTGCTGGCGCGTTACTGCTCCATCCCCGGCTACAACAAGCTCTGCTGCGAATCCTGCAGCAAGAAAACCCCGGCCACCGGCTCGCCGAGCACACCCGAGGAAGCGGCCTCCACCAGCCCTGCTGCACCGAGGGCAGCGGAGGCCACTGGCTCCCTGGCGCCTCAGGAGGCCGCTGTGGACACGTCCCCTGCACCGAGCTGGCGTTTGGGTGCCGAGCAGCCCGGCACCGCGCTCAGGACCGCCGTGCCACCCACCACGTGAGGCCCTCGGCCAGCCCCGGCCTCCCTCCCGCTGCCTCCCTCCTCTGCGTTGCCTCCCTCTCTCCTCCCGGCGCCCTCGGCCAAGCCGCGATGCCCGGAGATGGACCGCCTCGCCCTGGGATTTCCCAGGGAAGCCGCTTTCTTCTTGGGATGTTATTGTCTCTCTCCACCCTTCCCAGCTGTGACACTTTTATTTCCGGACGGTGACGTGGAAAAAGGTCACAAAAGAGCAAAATGCGTCGGCTCGCTTGGCTGCGAGTGACCCGCCGGCAGGGCCGGCCTCTTACCTCCACGGGTGCCTCGAAGCAACGGGTCCCGTGTTTCTCCCTTGAGGTGCTACCCATCGTGGCAGGGCTGCGGCGGCTCTTCGCCCTCCACGATAACCCAACGCGCGACGCCGGGGAGGGCTCGCTCCAGGCGCCGAGCAAGCAGGGCTGAGCACGCAGGGGCAGCGCACTGCGCCCACCGTCCCCGAGGAGCCTGGAAAGGGGCTGCATTCCCTGCGCCAGGGAGCTCTGTGGTGCGGGGATGAGGACCGCCCGGTGCGGATGAGCGTCCTTCCCGCGCACCGGCAGCCTTTGCACCCTCTATTTATTGCACCAAAGAGCCGTGCTCCAGCTGCTGCGCTGGAGGCAGCGACTAAACCCCGACCTCTCCCGAACGTGGGGACAAGGCGGGAGGGGGAAGCAGTGGGAGGGAGACCGGGGCCGGCCGGGCACATTCGCTCATCCCGGTGCTGCAACCCTGTCCGCCGGGCCGCTGTATAAAGTTTTGTACATACGAGATTCAGAGCTTTTTAATTTTTAATATTTATTAATATTTTTGTTGGGTTCTTTTTTTTTTTTT
>VWPW01001105.1:5082-21778 GCA_013389825.1 Crypturellus undulatus | reverse complement strand
ATCCCTGAATTTGGCAGATTTAAATATATACATGTTTCTGTTGATGGCTTCTCGTCTTGTATTTATGCCACAGCGCATACGTCAAGACGATGGTTTCAATATTTTTGGGAATCTTTTGGGGAATTTGGGATTAGCTGCGTGGATTAAGGGAACATTTCAAATAGGTTTGATGTGCTTGATAATCTTTGTTTGCCTTTTAATTTGTATCCCATGTTTGTTAAAAACAATTCAGTGTTTAATAGACCGTGCCTTGAAACAAGCATTCTTCATAAACAAAGAAGGGGGAGAGCTGGGAATCTCAAGGACAGATTCGAGAATGTTGGTGGAGAGACCTTGGGAAAAAGACACTGTTATGCTTGTTGGAATCAAACCATGGGAGTAAATGCAACCAACTAAATAATCTTTTGCTTAGCTATATTAACACAAAGTTTCTAATTATTGTACTAACTGCATTTTGTTCTTTTGTACTACCTGTATTTTGTACTAATTGTATTTTGCTTATGGTTAGTGTATCTATCTGCTTTGTTTCTTATGTGTTTAATGATTGATTGATCATTTAACTAAGCTGTTCAACTAAAAACAAATAAAGAAGGGGGAGATGTGGAGACAGTAGTAGTCCGTGTCTTCACAAGGTGCGACAGAGACTGATAAGAGCATTTGCTTTTTTTGCATGGTTATCATGATCATCTTAATGGGTCTTTGTCTCTTATCAGTGTTTTCAAGCTTGCCCACTCTGGTATTGTCCTTGTCTGAGTCCTGAGGCATTCTTTCCTTCACAAGCTGTCTTTCTGCATTTGTGCAAGAAAAATGTAAAGTGACTAATAAAAGAAATTGGAAGCTGTTCATGGAATCTATAAGCTTCTCATAATACAGTAAGGAACGCTGCCTGCACAGTATATATATATACCCGAACAACCAGTGAGAAGAATAAAATCAGTAAAGATATTACGAGAATATGCATTCTCGAAGCACAGGGATGCAATAGAAATATAAGGGCACTTTATTTTGAACTTCCAGGGGATGCTTAGTGGGTAGGAATCAGATTCCTCACACCGTAACAACTGAGAAGGAGTCAGCCATGTTCAGGTAATGAAATATTCTCTTTCAGGTTAACAGTGGACTCCTCCAGTGCTTTTCATTCCTCACTGGGTAAAGTTTTCAAGCCAGCACTTGCAAACTTTACCCACCTGCACCTCCTCATTGTCTGACACTGAGTGCAAATGAGAGCTTGGGACATGTATTTCTATGGCTATGAAGCTGCCCATGAAAAAGCCATCTATGCAATAGCACTATCCCTGCCATAGGACAATATTATTTTCCCTTCTAAATAGACAGAAGTCTAGTGGGAGAATTGTTTTCAGGGCCTTAAGTTCTCTGACTCTTGTATTGATGGGTTTGAACAGACAGAAGATCTTACAGGCATTAATGACTGCTAATTACTCCACAGTTTTATTTGGAGATTTTATCTTGAAAGCCTGCAGCATGAGAATGCCTAATGTTCCTATCAAGCTATTTTACAAAACAAGACATCTAATAAAGGGCTATAAAATGGGGGAGCCTTCGCTGGGCTGCTTGTACAAAGGGACAGAGTTGGGGAGGTGGCACGTCACTGCTGTTTGCTCATCATTGTATGTGCAAAACCAACTCTGACCCACAGCCACTTTCATTTCTTTTGCCTTTTCATTTCCCTGTGCTTGCCTAGGGTGTCAGCTGGACACAAAGTTGTAATAAGAATAGGCAAGTGTTAGCTCTTATGTGTTTCTGATCTTTTTGTGAGATGAATTTCTTTTGTATAGCAAATTTTATTGTTTGTGTTTACTTTCATGTATAAATTGAGTGTTGATGGAGACTTTGATTCTTAGTCTGACTCATGATTTCATGGCTATCACAAGCCTTTAGTGTACTGGAACTGAACAAGCATTCACTGCAAGTAATGCATTCATTGATTGTAGTTCATCTTTCTATTTGCAAATTAACAACATGTAGATGGATTAAGATGGATTTTGTTTGCTATTTGAAATTGGTCAAGCACTTTATTCAAATGTATTTCCCCTTTGAATGAATGCACAATGAAAAAGCTTGTCAGAAACCCTAACTATTTGCTAGGTATGATGGATAGTTACTTACCTGCCCTACCATGGAAGAAGGCTCAGAGGAGATGGGCAAAGGGTGAGGTGCCCTTGAAGCTCAGGAATCATGTTGGATGTGACTCACTAAGTACAGCTGTTGCACAGAGAACTGACTTTATCTCAACACACAGGGCACCAGAGGATGACCTTCATGTTAGATAAGCAGCTGTAGCTGTTGAGTGCATTAATTAGTATGAATGTTTCTTCCTGAGTTGATCAAATGAATGTGAATATCTCCCTGAGATTAGCCAGACCAGCGTGAGGGAAGTGTGTACGTGGCTCAGCCCAACATAGGGTATAAACCCTGAACAACTAGCAAAGGAGTTTTGAAGAGAGCAATGGGCTTGAGGTGGCTTCAACCCACATTCTCCTTCCTGGTAATTGAGAATGCCCAGTGTCACAACAGTGAGCATATTATAGAAACAGTAATGGCAATATCAGATTTGTATTGTGATTGAACTGTGTAAGTGCACACTTGTATTGTGATTTCAGTATATTGCTGAATCATGCTGTTAAATTAAAAATCCTATATAACATCAAATATCTTCAAAATAAACTTTAATATTAAACCTTGTACTCTCTGTATGTGTGGAATATCAGAAAGAACCTGGTCAGAGAGTACTGGACTCTGATAGATGCTCTTTCTGTTTTGTGGCTGCAACTTTTCCAAGAAAAATGAGGGAAATCAGAAATTTCAGTATGGCCTTGGGAGTAGTTTTTAATACACGACCTCACACTGACACGTGAAATGTGACAGAGCAATGAAGGAAATGGTTTGCACATTTTACCAAGGAAAACACCAAGAGCTGGACCCTCTAAAAACACATTTTCCTCTAGAAATATATTCTTTTAGAGACTTTGTTCTTATTCAGAACTTGTTGCAAAATCTTCTCAGGTTCACATGGAGACATTGTTCTGTGAAGGAGTTTGTCAGTGTATGTATGTGCTCCTCTTATGTAAAGAAGCTGAGGATTTTGGTAAAAAAATAAATAGTTTGGAGAAATGGTATATATGCACCTTGAGGGTTTCTCAGACATCTTTTCATATAGCCATAAGAATGAAAATACTCATCAGACTGGGTATAGCTATAGGTACCCACTACTCCCTCCCCCCAAAAAATATCTTTTATTATAATTCATTATAAGTTATAAACACTTCTGTGTTCTTATTTATCAAATTGATGTAAATTCAGTTTTGGTAGTAATTTGGATGTATCCTAAATATCTGTAAGCATTTTCTAGACACTTATTAACATTCACAGAAATAACTTCAGATCCTTACAAAATGCATGTATTGATCTATACTTGCTTATCTAAATAGATCAATACTAAGAAGCCCCTAGATTAAGATGAACATTGAGTGCAAAGACAGCATTACAGTCAAGCATCAGCACAAAATGTACTGTACGCAGTAGAAATTGTGACCTGTGTATATTCAGGAGCAGCATTATAATTCTTATTCTGGATTCTTCGGGTCCTCCTTGTGTCAGGGAGGAAAAGAAAGAGAACTTTTAATATCTCCCATTTGTCACACTTACCTCTGAGGTACATTGCAAAAACACACAGCATCCAAATTTCACCATAAAAAGGAAATTATTTATAAAAGGGAAAGCTAGACCCTACGGACTATGAACCATTCACATACTAACTATAAAACAAATCAAATAATTAACAATTCTAAAGGGAACTATGAGGCCAGTCGCGCACGTGCCTCGTCCGGGTCCCCCGATCGCCGCGGGTCGACCGTGCTGGGACGCTCGTTCTACGGGCCCGGGTGCCGTGTCGCCGGGGGAGGCGACAGTCGCGGCACCTCCTCGCTCAGGGTTGTGGGAAAACATATCTAAGGAATGGGGCCTTCCCAGGGGAAGCGACTACAAAGAGTTGAGCTAAAGAAGATAGTGGATACTCCCTGATCTGAAGGAATGTGATCCTGGAAAGTCCCTGAACTGCAAGCATGAGAAAGTTGGGTGAGACGGAGCTGTAATCAAGCCTGTCAGTGAGAGAGAAGGACTTGTGCACAGACCAATGGTGTGAATATCTGCCTGTTATCCACAACCAACCAAGTGCGGTAGAAGATGCATGGACAGTAGCATGTAACCAATCGTACTGTACGCGTACGTGTGGCTAAAGAGCTTGCTTCTGCTTGTGTATATAAGCACGCTATTCAGGCTAATAAACGGAGCTTGATGCTAGCTCACATTGAGTGGTCTCATGCTTCCACAAGCCCGTCTCCCACACAGGGTCCCGCGTCCAGATGGTCAGGTGAGGAGAATGTGATAGGCCAGCCGCCCTCACGGGTCGGGGGAGACCGGCGTGGACTACCAAAAGACGACTCGATACGAGTTCAAATCAGCAGCCACTTTATTCCGGAAACGCACAACTTATATAGGGCAGGTAAAGGGGAGGAGAAGAGGGAGGAGTGGGTCACTGGATTGGATGTACGCTGGTCTTGTGATCCCTAGTGGGCGGTCCATTGACCGGAGCAGATTGCTCCGGCCCCCACCTTCGGGATTCTGGAATGTTCTGGAGTGTTCTTGTTAGGTGTAATGAGTGCGTCGGGCCAGGTTTTCAGCCAGACTGGGCAGGGACTGGTGAGGTCACCAATACCCCCTATGTACATGCTTGTTTTACATCAAACATACATTTTCTTCCCAAAACCCTCCCGTACCTAATTCCATATCTCCCTACAGAACTACATAGTTTAACCAAAGTAGGGAAAAAGAAGAAACCCACAAGAATCTGCAGCACCATGTTAAGCAAATAGTTTGCTACTGAATAACAGTTTCTAATTTATGTGACAATGAGAGAGTGTAGTAATTAGACATAAATTTCATTATCTATATTTTGTCAGAGTCTGAGAGTCTGAGTACAAATTGGTTTCTTAAGAGCGAAGCCTTTTGTTGGTGTTGCTTTGATAAAGCTGATTTCTTTTTTTTTTCCAAAAACTTCTCACTGTCAGGAGATTCTTTACATAGTTACCCTAGTTTATATACATGATATTTTATTAACCTCGGAGGAGTCATGTCTGATTCATGCTGCTGAGAGAGGAGAATTAACTAACTGCCCTGTTTCCATTTTGCTACATTGTTGCCTTCAGCTATATTCACAATGGAAGCCAGTGTCATTCATCCTGTCTCAACTTTCTGCACCCTCCATCCACAAATGCATGGTCCTTGTTTACCCTCTGTAACTTGGTCATGCTCTGGCATATCCACAGGACAGTTCGGTAGGAAGCAATGAATGGCCCTGGATAGAGGCAGCAGCTGCGGATCTGCCCATCTATGCCCAGTTGTTCATCCCTGGAGAGCAGCTACTCTTTCTCCAGGAAACTGTGATGGAGCTCTCCTTGCTGGGCAGGAGAAAGGACCTCCACCTCTGAGTGTCTGCAGGGCCCCTGCCTTGGCCCTATGCTCTCTGCCTGGCAGCTGTGCTTTCAAAGTGCCTGGGGCACCTGGTCACTGAGAGCAGGCACTCTTGTCTCCCTTGAGACATGCTCTCTCTGTATGACTTTGCTTGCAAGTGCAAGCATAGGAGAATTTATCTGGCAGATAGAGGTGAGTGGGGTGGGGAGCTCTAGGGAAGGGAGATACAGCATTTGCTCTTTCCTCCCTTATAGAGGACTCCATGGCTATGCCCATAATTGCAGGCTGAAGAGTTTCACTATTACAGTTAAAATGCAAACCTTCTCTAGCTGTATGTTGTATCATGGACTCCTAAGGATTTTATTCCAAGTCTCATATTTTGCCAGTATGAACTTGAGCTGGAGGTTGCATCCTTCACTTAAGATCAGATTAGCATAGGCCATACTTATTGCTGTATGTTTTAGGCTCCTTTTCATATATGTGAAGGACTCTCAGGTCCTGATCACCTTCATCTATACCTAGCAGTGAGGAGGCAGCCATCCTCTTCTGCAGAAGGCATGGCCCAGATGGATAGTTGTCTTGTTAGGTAGGGTTTTTTTTGTGGGGGGGGGGGGTTAAACCTCATTAAGGGTAGTTCTTCTCCAAATTGTAGTGCTATTAGTGATGAGGTCTCTGTGTTACTGATTAATCTCCTTGGCTGAAACCCTTAGGAGCCTAATTGTGACTCTCTGTATGTTCTTCCATGTGTTCACCCCAGACGGCCAATTGATCTAATTTGATGTCTGAGGCAAGAATAGCTTCTTGTAGCCTTACAGATATTGATATTTTGCAGCAGCTCCTTTCCTTCTGGATTGCATTACAGTACCAGGGAAAGATAGATCAGCTTTGTGTCCTCATCTGAGGAAAAGAGTGATTTTTGTGAGCACTGCCAGTGGGCACTTTGTTTGCGGGGGAGGGGAAAACCATGCTGTCATTTGTTGCTGACGTTCTTTCTCACTTTGAGAGGAAAGCATTTGCTTTTTTTTTTTTAATAAATAATTTTTAAATAAATATTTGGATGTATAAACCCACCATCTGTGATTGAATTATTTTTGATTGTATAGATTTTACGTTAGCTTAAAAAAAAATTAAAGGCCATTTATGAGCAATTCCTGTCTGGATATAATGATGTTAAGTAATTCTGATGCTTGATTTTTTCTAAAAGATAGCCAGATTAGATATAATATTTTGAAGCTAGCTCTCAATCTATAGAAACATTTGCTTCTTTTGCTACAAAGTGTTACTCATCCAGAGAACAAATCTTCCAAGAATGCTGCTACAGGTAATGTATGTATCCTTTTATACCAGAGTTTTAAGCATGGAAACTGTATTGGACAGAACCCAAATGTTCTTTGAAATTGATTAAAGTTTAATTGTAGAGGGAAGAATAGAATTAATAAATGCCCAGCTGCGTTTCTTGATCTTTTTTTTTTCTGATTTATAGTTGGTAGAAGATAAAAAGAGGCAATCACTCCTTAACCATGCAATTAATTTAAATACAGAATAACTTAGCATTCACAAATGTCTCTATTTTATCTCATCTTTTTATATCCTTGCTTATCTTACCATAAAATGTGCAAAGTCTGTTGATATCTTCTCTGTCCAGGCCTGGGACTGCAAAGGAAGAGAAATCACTTCAGTTTTGTTGTTAGTGAAAGAAATACACCATAATTAGTACGCTGGCATTTGCTTTTCATGGACAAAGGCATTTTGATTTTTGAGGAAAATATCAGTGGATAACAAAACTGGACAAACTGGACTGATTTGATTTACACTAGTGATGATGTCTTCATTAAATAGAACAAATGATTAATCTTTCTTTGTTGCAGTGGCTGTTGTGCTTTCTCAACCAGCCATTTTAGTTTTTAGGTTGACAACCAGTCAGAAGCTATTACGGATGATCAAAGCTCACGCTACATAGATAGCTTTTAATCTTAAAATGACAAATGTAACAGTTTTGAAGCCTAAGAAAAATTATTTGTGCTTTAATCTGTATGTTTTGATGCTCAGCATGCAGCATTCTGTTTACTGACATAAATCTTGTTCTTTTATGTGTTAGGAAATTTTACCTCTTTAACTACTTTGTCAAGATAAGGAGGAAAGCTGGGAGGAAGTGAGCCCAGCAAATATTGGAGGTCCCTTTTCCCCTCACATTCTGTCTCCAGCATGATGGTGGGGGCAAGACAAGGATGGCCAGGGGTCACAGCTCTGACTGGATCGGAAGTGCCTCCTGGAGCTTCCCAGCATGGCAGTTGGACATGAGCTGCTGAACTTTTACACAAGTGTTATAAAAATGTTTGATCTGCTATTCTCATATACCTTTGTGCTACAGTCCAATGAATTTTACACAAGGACCTCCTGGATGCGAGTGGAGGTTGCTTGCAAGGAGGAGAATGGGGTTTCTTGATGGTTTCTGGTGTCTCCCTTAGGCCCACATTGGAGAATGAGTGTTAAGTTGAATCATTTAAGGATTTTGTTTTCTCACAGTATGTTCCTGTGGGTATTTTCAATGTTTTTTGTTTTAACCGCCTCTCCTCCATGCTATTTGTTGTGCTGTGGCCGCCACTGTACTAGTAAATGACCAAGGCAATGCTCCTGCAGGCTGTACTGTGTTTGCCTGGGCCGCAGAATCGCTAGAGCGCTCCCCAATGCGGTTTTGGCCCATCCCAACTAGTTTTCTCCCTAGGAAACTTTAAGCATGGTTTGGGAATTATCATGAGCCAAGCACCACTCCCAATAAGCAGTTTAGATGTGCATGGTTCACAATATTTTGAGTATTCATGTAGACGGAGCCTCTGCTATTTCTTTCTGCTGAGCCCAGCGTAGTATGTGGTACCCAGATACTGCTAGAAGGCATTCATATGAATGTTATCTAATATTATTAGTACTAATATTGCCAGTCACAAATTCAGCAAAGGTCTCATTAAAGTTCAATACTCTGAGAATGTCTTTTACCACAAGCCCCATCAGTCCTTTGAAATATATAGTTCTCAAAAATCTTTCCTTTGGACGATGAATAAAAGAAGCTGAAATATTAGACCTTTTCATCAAAGATCTCATTGTTTAGGATTATGAGGGTAAATAAGAGCTGAACATCTGAGCTGAGGCTGTAGCAACTTCACAAAAGAGGTGAAGGAAAGAGCAAGCTGTCTTGCTTTGTCAGCAAGTTCTTCTTATGAAGACTGTGAAAGTGCCATTATATATGTTAAATAACTGCCTTATTCAGGTCCAAATTTTGCTATTGCACTGAAAATCTCTCCAACAGTCATTTTTTAAGAAATGGCTGAAAAAAATGGGTTGTGATTAATATTTTTGGCTCTTTCTGAGAGTGCACTAAGAGATTTTCAATAATAATAAATTCCTTTCTTATTTCTATCGACTTCCCAACAGGTACCAGTGAGAGATGTAACGGGTAATTTTGTCCCATATTGTACAGAACAGGGAGAATTTTGAGCTTTTAGTTCAGCATAGTGCAGTACTGCCACATACTTTATACTCTTATGTTCATATTTTAAAAGAAACAAACTATGTTTTGACCTGTATTTTGTTTCTCTTACACTGGCATGTGAAGGATGGACCTAGGGCTATGGCTACTCTGCTCCCTTTCTTGTATTTGTTTTTTTTTTTTTTTTTTTTTTTTCTGTAATTGCATATCTTCCTTAAGAAAATAGAGTTTACAGATGATAGCAGCATTGTATTTTAAATGGTAATGCATAAAAGTATATCTATCAAATTCTGGCTAGAGACTACTTGACAGTAATGAGAGCAACCACAATTTAAATGCCAACAGTCACAAATACTTCTGTTCTTTTCATGAAACTTTACATTAACACTAGCAAATCAAGTGATTACATGCATAAAAGTACTTGAATATTTGCTGTTCCTTTGAAATACTCTCCCTCATAATAGCTTACTTGAAAAAATGTGAAGTTTTGTGATCTGACTGATCCTTGTGCATTTTCATAAGCATTCCTACCCTTTAGGACCTCAAAAGTGTTGCCCTGGGTAAGTACATTTGCGCTGCAATAAAATAAATAAAAGGCTTAAAACCTCTTAGCACAAAGCATATTAGCATTCATTACATTGTATTTCTCTCAGAGTCACTGTAATTACATAATATTCAATCTATTGCTATTTTATATGAAAACAGTAGCTTGAGATATTTTTATGTCTTCATCTTAGTCAGTGTGACATTTTATTGGCAAAATCTACTCATACAAGACATTACTTTCTGAAACTAATGCACACAAAATTACCAATCAAGTACATGAAAGAGGAATAGAAACTTCCCTGGTTTTAAATGAAGACTAATACATTTTACATTCTTCATGCTTGCTGCTTTGTCTCATTCTGAATGCATGACTCTGTCAGACTCCCCGAGTGCTCTGAATTTTAAGTAAAATCTTAAAAGTTGTTCTGCTTTGCTGATGACCTATTTCAAATATTAAGCTTTTCCTCCCCCACTGAGCCAAATCTGCAAAACCTGCTAATGGAAAAGGGGACCTGTGCACTGCCTGGTCAGCTCCTCATGCTTTGTCACCACCAGATCTTGCAATATAACGTGCATTTGTGTTTGTGTATGCAGGTTAATATATAGATATGCTAGAGAATGGTGGGGAAAAGAACTGAGAACTAGATTTAATTGAAAAGCAGAAAACATGGGGTGCATGGTGCCTAAAAAAAAGACAAGTCTCTGATAGGTGACTGAGAATTGGGGTAGTGTTTCTTCTTCTGCTTGAGTATAACTCGCATAGTGTTTGTGAGCAACCTCGTAAAAGGGAAGGGGAAAATGCCAGTAACACTGACTAAAATTAAAAAAATTGCAAACATCCTTAGCAAGAACACCAACATGACATAAAAGTACAGTTTAAGCCAGGACTATATATAGAACTGAGAAAGGAGATAATTTTTCTGCTGCTAAGGACAAGCACACTGTATCGTTCATTAATTGGACTTTTTAGCTCTGTTGCTGGAGTTTCCACTGCTCCCTCTGTGTGAAGGTTAAGGCTTTAGCAAAAGGTGTCCTTTGCTGTACTGATCATTTGCGCTGTGCTCTTTTTACTACAGCTACATTAAGCTGAGCAGGGTGTATCTGTTTTTCTCCTGCCACTTCTGTAATTGGAGCAAGAATATCCCCATTATTCTAAACTATAATTTTGGTGCTATTAGTCTTCAAGGAGATATTGGAGATCAGTTATTCATTTCTGGAACTCTTTGTGTGCAAGTCCACATACTTTTCCAATGTGTGGATGTGTGAGGCAGTGCATACAGTACATACAGTCACTCCCTGATGGGCCTATTTATTCATTCTGATCTTAGTCCCAGTTGACTTATTAGGTATATTAGGTATAATTTCTCAAACTCAAGTGTATTTACCTTTGATTTATACTGGTAAATCCACCATGCTGGGTGCTCACAATCCATTTGCTGCTAGTGAAACTTGGAGAGTGGCTTCATTCACTGTATTTTAAAATACCGGGATAAAATCCTAGGCTTTCTGAAGTCAAAGGGAAAACTGTCATTGAATGACTGGGGGCAGAAGTCCATCTTTCATGTTAACCTGAACCACAACTGAAACAGTCAAATCTCCTGACGATGTAAATTCAGACTGAAAATCTCATGAATCTAGACATAGTCAGGGACTGATGGGACTTACGGGACTTTTGCAAAATTTGTCTTTGTCAAGCAGCGCTTCACTAGCCCATCTCTAGCTAAAGTTAGAAGTGAAAATATGCAAAGCACTTGGAAGCAAATAAAGTTAAGCCAACTTTTTTTTTTTTTTTTTTTTTTTAAGACAAAGGAGTCATCTGACCTCAGGTGAGAACAGGAGGAGAGCAGGGAGTTCAGTATAGGTGGGTGGAAATTCTGTAACTTCTGAGTACCTTGGCCAATTGGGAAAAGAAGAGTGCGTACCTCGGTCGGGAAATTAGGATAAAAGGAGGCTGCATCCTCCAGCAATTTGAGAGACCCCACAGGGATATGTCTGGTAGACTCTCCCTTTATTAGAATAAAGTTTTAGGACTCCTCTGTCTCCTTTTTGGACATTTGGTTCTTGATAGCGAGAATTTCCGCACAACTGGGGGCTCATCCGACATCCTTCCACCTTCCGGGGATGACAGACAACAATTGGGGTTGACAGCAGGCCTCACCAAAGCTTTAGGTGATCGACTCTCTTCGACGGCAGTCAGCACCGGATGACTGATTGGGTTCCCGAGACTGTCAGGAGACAGACGAGCAGCAGATCAGGGGAATCCACAGCTAGAACCAGAGAGGTCTGCCGAGGACCACCACCGCGAGACGGAAAGCACGACACTTCAATATGAAGCAGATGCTGTTCATTTTAATATCAGAAGGCAGTTATATTTATAGAGTAAACGCGAAGCGGCACGAGCGCATTCTCTGTCCATGCAATTAATGATTGGTTAATGAGTTTGTCCATGCGGTGAGCACGCGGATGCTTTCAACTTATGATTGGCTCTTGCCTTGTGTGCCTCTTATCATGCAGCTGTGCTTGCTTCCCATCTCTGGCATTCATTGTTGATCCTTCTTTATGGCTTTCCCATCCGCAGGTTTCCTGCTTAATACTAACAAGGCTAACAAGGTTAACAAGCTCTTCTTTCCTTATCACATTGCTCCCTAGCAACGGTATTTTGGCCCTTCATAATCATGCAATACCGCCAAGGTTCCCACAGAGGTCCTCAAGAAGGTCCGACGGACAAGACCACTAGATCTGACAGAAAAGACCACTGAAATCTCACTGGTGAGTACTATGGGACAATGGGGAGCAAAAGGGGTGACGACCCTGACATGGATGTCCAGGGAGGGCAGTAAAGGGAAGCTGAAAGAGGATATTGGCAAAAGGAGTGACGACCCGGACTCAACCCCGTATAGTCCCTTGGGGAAAATGTGAGATTTTGGGATAGACTGCACATTCCCCCAGAAATAACCAAGGAAATAATGGTAAAGTATTGTTATTTTCTCTGGTCAGAATATAAATTATCAGGGGGATTTAGGTGGCCCCCTCTAGGGTCAGATGACGAACCTAGTCTTTGTCAGGTTTTGTGCCTCTATCTCAGCGATACTGAGAAGGGTCCCATTGAGAAAGAATGTGGGTCAGTATGGTTAAAAGGGCAACACCTAGAGGAATAGATGTAACAAAAGGGAGAGGTGTAAAAGGGAAACAGGAATCTGAAGAAGGGGGAAAGAAAACAGATAGGGAGGCGTGAGATGTCCTCCAGTGCCTTCTTCCACCTTATCATCAAAACCCATCAATTGATCCAGAGGAGGAAGAGGACCCGGCAGGAGCTGCTGCTCCTGCCCCCTCTGCACCTACTGCTTCTAGGGATAGTGAAAAAGAGGAGGAATGGGACATTTTTTCCCCTTCAAAAACAAAAAAGGAACCCAATATGAGCTGCCAAAAGCCTCCAAAGTTCAGACAAAAACTCAGCAAATGCCTCTACAACAGATTCCACTGGGGGATCAGGATGGGGGATTACATTTGCGATTGTGCCCCTGACCACCCAAGATGTAAGGGGATTTAAAGAAAGAACTGCCCCCTTATTTAGATGATCCTATAGGAGTGCAGGAAAAGATAGATGAATATCCAGGAAATGCAGATTACCCTTGGAAGGATTGGGATTTTCTTTTAGGAAAAGAGGATGATCTTGCAAAAAACTCGTCAATTATGGGAGGACGAGCATCCCCAGGCAGGCCAAAATGCAATAGACACACCCACTGTGGATGATATGATCCCAATAGGAGACTCCCATTGGGATCTAAATGATTGAGTCAATTTAGCCCTCCTTTGAGATTATCGAGCATGCATAATCAAAGCCATTAAAATAGCAGTCCCCAGACCTAATAATGTGTCAAAGGCTATGTTCTTGGAACAGGGAAAAGATAAGAGCTCCCCACTCTCATTGGTTAGAAAGAACTAGGGACAATTTGAGGAAACAGGGAGGAGTGGACCCTGAGTGACCTGCCTTTGACACATTACGGAGAGTGCAGTTTGTCACTAAATCTTGACTGATATAAGAAGGAGAATGCAGAAGGATGAAGGGTGGCAGGATAGACCATTAGAGGAATTGGTAAAGAGAACACAGCAGGTGTATGTGAGAAGGGATGAGGAGAAGGCGAAGACGAAGGCTAGGATTATGACTCAGTTTTTACAACCCCTGAGAAGACAGTCACAAGAATTTGTGGGATCCTCAAGAGACAGAGGAAGGGGTCGATCTCAAGGGCCTAATCAAAGGCAGAGCAGAGGAATGGTTTCTTCAACAGAAGATATCCAACCAAAACAGAGACTGGGGAGAAATCAGTGCGCCTTTTGCAGAGAGGAAGGACATTGGAGGAGGAAATGCCCACAGAGGCCAATAGATCCTCAGGAAGAGGAAATTCACTGATTGATGGAAATGGATTGTTAGGGGTGTCAGGGGCTCCCATTGTACCAGGGACTCACCACGCAGGAGCCCTTGATAACATGTAGGGTGGGTCGGAACTGAGAGGAATTGCGTTTCTGGATAGACGCAGAGGGCTCTCGATCCACGTAGAATTTTATGCCAAAAGGAGGGCAATTGTCAAAAGGTTACCCTTGGTTATCCAAGGGGTAAGTGGAAAAGATGAGCAGGTGTGTCTTATCCAACTGTTATTAGCGGATGCGGATAATAAATTTGAGATGCATGAATTTCTCTTTGTCCCAAATTGTGATTGCAATCTGCTGGGAAGTGATTTGATGGCTAAATTGGGAATGCAAATCAATATTGTAAGGTATTTTGCCTTTGAATGGGAACAAGAGGAGGGAGGAAAAATGATAAAACAACAGTTGACATGGATGGTCCTCCCGCAAGGATACACTGAGGCACCGGTCCTATTTGGACAAGCCTTGCAGAAAATATTGAAGGAATTTACCCCACCCCCAGGATTTAGGTAATTGCAGCATGTGGATGACTTGCTCCTATCAGGAGAACAAGAGAGAGGGGTGGAGGAAGCCACTGTGAAGTTGCTCAATTTCTTGACCCAAAAAGGCCTTAGAGTGTCTGGAAAAAAAAGGCACAAATGGTGGAAAGAAGGGTCAAATATTTAGGGCATATTTTGACTGGAGGTTTAAGATGCCTTGACCCAGCAAGAATTCAGGGAATTTTAGAAGTGCTTTTACCCAGGACTAAGAAAGAGCTATGACAGTTCCTAGGGCTAGTAGGATACTGCAGAGCCTCGGTTGAAGATTTTTCCGCTTTACCTAGACCACTGTATGACCTTTTAACCCAAAACAGCCCCAACGTTGTGGTATAGACACGAGAAGGAGAACAGAGCTTTAGAAAATTAAAAGATAATTGACCAAGGCTCCGGCTTTAGATCTTCCCAACACAGAGAAAGAATTTGAATTATATGTGGTCATCAAGCAGGGCCATGTCAGGGGAATTTTAGTGCAAGAGCACGGAGGCGTGCGAAGACCTGTGGCTTATTTTTCTAAAATGATAGACCCAGTGGCTAAGGGGTGGCCTTATTGTCTGCAGAATTATGCAGCTACGACCCTAGTGGTAACTGAGGCCTAAATATTGACCGTAGGAGGATCCCTTGTTGTCAAGGTCCCACACCAGGTCAAGGTATCTCTAACTGAAAGGGCTTCTAAATGGATGAGTAGCGCCAGGTTCTTGCAGTATGAAACCCGTTTAATGGAGCAGGAAGATTTAGAATTAAGAAGTGGGGGAGGGTTTAACCCAGCTTCTTGACTGACTGGCCCTGAGGGAGAAGAATTGAAGGTAATAGATCTCCAGACTTGGGCTAGGGAAGATTTGAGAGATACCCCTTGGCCAGATGGGGGCAATGTGTTTATTGATGGATCTTCAAGAGTAATATAAGGTAAATGGGCCACAGGATATGCAATCATTAAAAGGGAAGGGAGTTGCTAGAAGGAGGAAAGCTACCGTCTACCTGGTCAGCCAAAATGGCAGAATTGTATGCTCTAATAAGAGCCTGTGAATTATACCAAGGCAAGGTAATGGGGTGGTACATATGTTTGGAAAACTGTGGGAAGAAAGAGGCTTGTTAACTTGCTGAGGAAAGGCATTGGCACATGACGATCTGATTACCCAAATTCATATCAGGGGACATCAGACAGGATACTCGGAGGAGGCAGTAGACAATTGGTTGGTTGATGAGGAAGCTCGAAATGCAGCACTCCTACCAGAAGTATCTAAGATCCTCCCTCTCCTCCTGATAGTCCAACCATTGCTGGAGAAGATGTCTTTTCTGACAGAAAATTTAGAGATAATTAAAAATAGTGAGGCAGACACAACTGATTTACAAAGGAGGACAAACAATGGGTGCCCAAAGCCTTAGCACTACAAATAATGAAACAGCATCATGAAGGAAGCCATTGGGGCTCTAGAGTACTGATGGAAGCCTTCCTCAGAACCTACGCTGCCATTGGTGTTCTTGTTCTGGCAAAATGGGCTACTGAGGGCTGTCTGATTTGTGCTAAGGCAAACAGTCAAGCCGCAAGAGAAGTTACAAGGGGAGGATGACCCTGGGCTGTGCGCCCATTCCAACGATGCCAAGTGGACTTTACTGAGATGCCTTGTATAGGGAAGCTTAAGTAACTTCTGATAATAGTATGTCAGCTAATAGGATGGCCTGAGGCATTTCTGACTGCCGACTGCCGACTGCCTCAGCAACAACTGAGTCTGTAATTAAGGTGTTCTTAGAACAAATACTTCCAAAATACAGGTTGGTAGACGTGATAGATTCAGACAGTGGCACTCATTTTATGGGAAAGGTCCCTCAAGGAATTATGACTGCCCTGGGGATTCAGTGGGACTTGCAGACCCCTTGGCATCCCCAGAGCTCTGGTAGAGTGGAAAGGATCATAGAATCATAGAATCATAGAATGCCTAAGGTTGGAAGGGACCTCTAGAGGTCATCTAGACCAACCCCCCTGCACACGCAGGGCCACCTAGAGCACATGGCACAGGACTGCATCCAAGCGGGTCTTGAAGGTCTCCAGAGAAGGAGACTCCACAACCTCTCTGGGCAGCCTGTTCCAGTGCTCTGTCACCCTCACCGTCAAGAAGTTCTTCCTTAAGTTCCCGTGGAACTTTTTATGCTTCAGTTTGTGGCCATTTCCTCTGGTTCTGTCAGTGACCACCAGTGAAAAGAGGCCAGCCCCATC
>VWPW01001095.1:0-31261 GCA_013389825.1 Crypturellus undulatus | reverse complement strand
ACTATTGTTGGTGAACCAACATCCACACTCTTGGATTTGTATGGAACAATTATGTAGATAAAGGTGATCTAGTAGCTGTAGCCTTGACTTTCAAAAAGTTTTGACAAAATCTCTTACCTCATGCTCTTTAGGAAATAAAGCAGCCATGGCATTAGAGAAAAGAACAGATGGCTAAGAAATAAATTGAAAAAGAGGGACATTGATTACTGCCGCGTCGCCTTTATCCCTTCCGTGGCGCGCGGCTACAGCGTGCACGTGTCCCTCCGTTTCACGCGTGCGAGACACTGAGGCTCAGGACTACTAATTGCATNGAGTTCACTCACTTGTTCGCTGCGGCGGTGAATCTGCCAGCTGCTGTTCTCCCTAAGTCTCAAGGTTGCCGGCTGCTATTCTCCTCCAAGTTGTCCAAGTCTGGAAACCCGCCGAGCTGCTCTTCTCCTGAGCCGCGCTGTTATCTTGAGTCTCAGGGTCAACCCGTCGGCCAAGGGGGAGGGTGCGGGGAAGAATTGCGGCTGACTCAATTTGAGTAATAAGGCAAGACTTCATTTATTTTACTGCGCATAAGCATTATATACTTTTACAATTGCTTCTAAAGCCACACGTTCTTACACTATTGGTTAACTATTTGTAAGCTACTTATACCCTACTATACCATTGGTTAACTATTTATGTCCCCCTACTTATTCCCTGTATCACACCTGGTGTTTGCACAGTCTCAGCATTGTTTTCCCACCTAATCTTGGACTGTGCCGCAGTTTCTCATGAGACTGCTTCTCTCCCTAATCTTGGAGTGTGCTATAGTTTCTCACGGGACAGAAGCCCCGCAGCCCTAACTTGTGCTAAGGGCCTACGTTACTTATGCTAAGGGCCTAAAATCCAAGGCCTTGGTTGTTCACACAGAATTTATGTCCCCGATCCTTGCACCATTCTGCAACAGATTACAACCAATGGTCATTATTTGCACTGCATGAAGATCACCAGAGTTGAGAGGATTCTGTACTAGTTGCTGTGATGCTTAATATATTCTCGGATCATCTGGACAAGTGCATTAGTGGTGGTATGAAAAGGTTTGATGATGGTAAAAAATTATTCAGGATAGTAAATGAAAAACTGCAGAAAGACTTTAGTTTATACCATGAGTAATAAAATGGCAGATAAAATTCAGTGTAGATCTACATGAAATAAGGCACATCTGGAGAAAGGACACCATCTTTGGGGGAAAGGCTCTGTGTTGATGGTCATTATGGAGTGATACGCAAGTGCGATGAGCTCTGATTCTTCTCACAGCAGATTGCATATCTATGGGAAACCTCCCCAGAAGATTTAGGGATGAGAAATTTTATGTGGGTGACTGGAGTAAGAGAGCATTGTAGGTTACTAACGGACAAACTCCAACATACTCAAGAAACCTGCTGAGGTAATATTGGTTAGGGAAGGTAAAGCATTACATGTTTGCTGTGTTCTCAGTCTTCCCAGGATAGCAATTAATGACAAGTATAGAAGGCAGACTCTTTAGGCTATATAGACCCTTGGTTTGACCTAGAAGGCAGTTCTTATGTTCTTTTGACTTCTGGAAGATACTTAGAATAACTCTATATAGCTTTATCTTCTGCTGCTCTGCTGACCCAGGATGAACAGAATATAAAATGCCTCAGTGCCATACTCTCCCTGGCTTACTATGCTAGAAATCTGAAAAATCAAGAAATCTGTGCAGACATAAATGGATGGCACAGAACTGGCTGTGTCAAAATTATGCCTTGGACAGGGAAAATGCTTGTGAGCATGTCTTTGTTCCATGTAGCACTGGCATTGCACAATAGCACAGACATGCACTCTTGTTTATAGACCCCCTGTTTTAAAATTCTTTTTCTTTTCCCCTCAAGACTGAGGAAAAAAAGTCTTATTGTGATTAGTTACATTATATGAACCATAGAAAAATCATGAAAGTGTAGCAGTTTCTTTTCTGAACAAATTCTGAGTAAAACCTTATCTGTTAGAGAAGCTGGTTTCTACCTTAATTCAGGAGTAGGTCTTGCATTTCTTAACAGATGTTTCAAATTCGAATCGAAGGTGTTATTTTTCCTTGCGCTTGTTTGAGCTTGAAAACTAAAATCTAATTTACCTTTTGTTATTTCATTTGAGCTGGCAAAGCTGTCTATGGTTGATTATTATTCAGGTTTAATGGGCATCTTTCAGATCAACTGCACATTTTCACTTGTTATAAATTATTTCTCAAGGAGAACCTGATCGGTTTCAAAATAGAATTTCTTATAACCACATAATGACTTATCATTCATATTGACATGCATTTTGCAGAACAATAGTATTGTACACAGTTCATCTATGGGCAAATAGAATTACTGCTAACATCTTCTTTTAAGGTTCTTGTCACAGACTCTCCCCTCAGTCAAATACTGTTAGTTCACTAATCAATCTACTTGTCAGAAATGTTCTTCTTTGGCAGAAGAGACTGAGAAGTTTGACAAAGCACATTATATTGGTGATGTTGATTAATGTTTTTCAGTTAGTAGCATTTTGTTGAACACTATAAATTAAGAATTTTGATGACAGTTGACTTTTTGTAAATTATATACAGGATGGGCTTATCATTGCAATGAAGCAATTATTTGTCTTCTCTAAAATTTCTCATGACTGTCTGCTGCATGTGAGATTTTGTTGGGTAAATTTGATCTTCCTTCCTCCCTACCTTCCTCCTTCCCCCATTCCCTCCTTTCCTCCCTCACTCCCTCCCTCTCCCCCTCCCCTGCTCCCTCCCTCCCCTGCTCCCTCCCCTTATTTTTTAGCTCATCTAATTCTTGTTTCAAAATCACCATTATTGGATGGTTATGATGTGTCTACGAGAATTAGGTAGATTAGGTAGATACTTGGTGTACATTAAGTTAAATAGAAGCTTTTTTTTTTTTTCTTTTTAACTGACAGGAGGTAAATAATTCTGTCCTCCAAGAACTTCTGGCAATTGGAAGTTATGCTGGTTGAACACTGGGTTAAATTAGCAATATATATAAAACATTTTTTTGGATTTTTTTTCAGCAGGTGTGCTTAAATTTGTTAACAAAGCTGTGTTGTTTTCATGTTTCAGTCTGAATATGTGCTTCTGTGGTTAACAAGGAGGTGCTATGGTGGCTCAAGTAAAAAGTGGCCATGGGAAATACCTGTCATACTGGCAGCAGAGTTGTAGCTCAAAAGGCATGGAGAAGAAAAAAAACAAATTAATTAAAAACTTAATTAATAATATGAACTGAGAGCAGAATTCATTATTCAGGCATTCATCCTGGTATTCAGGATAGTAATTTTCATACACAGAAATGGCTGTGCCTTACATACATGGCTATGGATTTTAAGATTTTAATATGACTATCTAAACAAGAGTATTATAGTTGAGGGTTTAAATTGTCTTTAAGTTGAGCAAATTAGACAGCAATATACCCATGTATTTATCAGGTCACCAGCACACCAGTTTCTGTTATGGCTTCACCTTGATTTGAATTATGCTTCAGTACAGAATGCAAATAATAGCTTATCTAATTGAAACTGCAATAAGAATTTAATTAAGCAGAATGTGATAACTTGAATTGTAACTGAGAAAGAAAATTGGGGCTACCACTCCTACTAAGCTTTCACTCTGGCAAATGGTAAGGGTCTTGTTTTTCTTACTCATATAGATTTTAAGCTCTTTTATTCATAATGGAGAAAGGAGGCAATGGAGAAAGAATGACAACATGTTGTGGTGCTTCCTTAGTTTTCTCAAACCTTCCCATATGATGGTTTTCCATTTAAGTCCTAATGAAGCCTTGTATTGCTTTACTTCCAGCAGAGCAATAGAGCTGGGACCCAAAATTTTAATGATGCCTTAAATTATTACAATGGACAGACATTTCCCCTCTGAATCAATGTGGTATGTTCAATGTAGATTCACCACTGATATATCTTAGGCAGTGTTTTTAACCTCAGGATTCAGGCTTTAGAAAAGCTTCTGAGTCACCTTTCCTAATGAAAAAGGATCTGCTTAGTTGTTTGTTGATACTTTTCTTTTGCTTACTTTATCAATTGTACAGTTTGGGATTTATATTCTTTTATAGGAAAACAAAAGATTGTTCTTTGTTGTCACTTTTTTAGAAGTAAATTGAACATATTGTTGAAAATAATGCTGCCCTGTTACCATTTGCACTTTCTCACCATAAAGTGTGGGGTTGTTTTCGTTCCCAGACTGTAGTGTGTCTGGATTCCGCAAAGTCTCTTGTGTAATAACATGCTGACCTTCATTCTGGTTGTAGGCATAAATGTTAATGAAAGTAGAAAAAAAGGTTTTATTTTTTCTTCTATCCTCAATTTATATTTCTTCAACAGTTTAGAATTTATAGGAATGAAAATAGAATAATTGAGGCTGAAGCTTCTCTGAGACCAGCATATATAGGCATAGTGCTTCTTCCTGCTTGCCAATTAAGTATGTAAAACCTGGTGCCGAGCATGCTGTTCATTTGGTAGGCCAGGTAAGAACCTGATTTTCCCGTAGTATCTATCATCTAGACTGGTAACATTTTAAAAATACTGAGATTGAGATTGTTGTTTTCCCTTCACATTTGATGTCCTGCAGTAATTGTCAGAAAAGCAGATGAACACAAGTTTTGAGAGGTGAAAATCCTGTGTTGTGCCACTGGTCTCTTGAATTTTCTAATATCCTTCAATTCTCCTGAATGTGCCGGGTAAAATGGAAGGGTAATAAGAGCAAATGATGCATATACTTAAAGCCCCGTTGTGAATACATCCCCCTATTACAAAATTAAAATACTAATGTCACTGTCCAAGTCAGAAATTAGGTTATTAGGCTATTCAGTGTTTTTTTTTTTTTTTTTATTACTTTTTGTTTGTTTGTTTAGCTACACAAATGTGGGCTTTTTTTTTCCGTAAATGAATTGTTACTTTCCCAATCTGTCCTGAGGGAGTACTGTTCTCAATTTTTATACCCTGAAAATCGCACCTTCCTCTAATTTCCTCTGCAGTACTACTTATTACTCTAGTGAAATAACAGCATTGTTGCAAATGGTTTAATATGAGTTTGCAGTGTTTCTTTTCAGAAACCTGGCACTGATGTGAAGAATCATCCTGAAAAAGTGAATTTAATAATGGACTTTATGCTGATACTTATAATGGTATTGTTATGCGGATGTCAATGGAAAAGTAGGCAGCGTATTTCAAGGTGTTCTCTCCTGTTGCTGTGGCAGAGTGTTAGAAACTGTTCCTGGAGGCTGTTTTGTAAAAATAACTGCAAAGCTAGTATTTGTGTTTTTCTTCTTTCTTTGGGATCACTAGGTCCCAAATAATTAGGCAAGAATCAGGTGCAAGCTCTTTACATCAAGGTGTGTAGGCAGGAGACCAAGTATGGCATGCTTCACAGAAACCTTGTCCAGGAGTTCTTCCACTGGATTATTTTATTAAATCATTTGAAAGCAGGTTAAGAATTGGGAGATTCAGAAGGAAACAAGTGTGCATATGTCCAGAATACCTGGGGTTTATTTGAAATTGACTAAAATAAAAGAAATTCAGAGGCAGACAGGAAAGGAGAAACAAAGGATTCGACCTCCAATTGAGAAAGAAGTCCAGGTGACTGAAAGAAACTTTGATATGAGTATTGCAGTAGACCTGTCTCATTTTGGAAAAGAGACATTGCAGATACGTACAAAGCAGGTCAAAGGCATCTAGAAACAAGTTGCGATGAGGAGAGTCCTCAAAGCATTGTTGTTCGTGGGCTGAATCTTAGAAAGTATTCCTTACAGCCACTCACTTTCAACCCTGTGGGATGTAGCTCATGATGTCTCTGAGATATTTCAGCAAAGTATTGACATGTAAGTGGCAAATGCGTTCATTCTGCATCATGATAGACTTTGTCTTAGCAAGCACAGAGGATGCTACCCTGACAAGTTATATCTATATGGAAATTTAGAAAAAAAGGCCCAAAGGATCACTGTGCCACTAATTCTGAAGTGCATTACGTATTTCATATACATGGTTCAGTTCTTGCCAGGTGGTCTTTGCACACTGCATGCACTGAATAACGCAGCTATCCCTGGTGAATCTAATTCCTAATTATAATATCACTAATTATTTTTTGAATCTGTTATGTAATGTCTCCATTGACTCAAACTCAATAAAAGAAATTCATGCATTTTATTAGTAATTTGAAAATATGTATCAGATACTTTTAGGATGCACTAAACACAATAAATGTTTATTACATTAAGAATAAAGTATATACTTAAAAACAAAATGAGAAATCATGCATTTTGCTAACAGAATGCACATATAGTTCTTTGACTCAGAATTCAGGAATGGGATAAAAATGTAATAATAAAAATAGCTGTTCAAAAGTTGGTGCATATCAGGATGCCTTATTATGCTGCATTATTAGGTTATCATAATGTGCAAAAATGAGATTAGTAATTCCATTTACATGGAAATTTTAAATATTAAGGTCCTATATAGAGATTTTTTCAATATATTTTCAGAGCATTCAGTATGGAAAGTAATAGTTTTCCCATAGTCCAAAAGCGATTCTTATTAGAAAGAAGTCTGCAGGCAGAAGAAAAAAAAAGATAGATATGCCATTTGCTTTTCCTTTCCCCTTTTCATAAAATATTTACTCTTCTAGATATATTTGATATCGTTATTTCTTACTGATGAAGTTGCAAGATTTGAAGATTTATCTTTTGAATCCCTGTTTTGTACCATAGTCGGACTAAACCTATGGTCTTGGGCCAGAACAGCTTACTGGCTGGATGAGTACATCTCGTGGTAGTTTCCTAGCTGAATCTGAACTGAAAAAAAGTGAACTCCAAGGTTAAGGGAGTCAACTTGGAAAATGTGAAAGCAGCCAAGAATCTTCCCCTGCAAGGAACAGATTCCAGAAAGTGCCATAGCCATTAAGTTAAAAGGTCAATCCCGATACTTTAAAATAATTTAATGAGGCTGAAGAGGTTAGATGGCACAGGTAACTTTAGTTTTACAAATCCACCGTAGCTACAGTTTTCCACAGAAAAGCTTTATTGCATAGAAAAAAACCAACTGGTAAGTTAAAGCCCTCTGAAGAAATTACGGTGTTAGGAGAAATATTAAGATTCCTCATGAGTTATAATGACTGTTAAACCAATTTCTGTTTTCTGAATGCAAACAAAGTAGGCATTTCTGTATTCTAAATGTTTTTTAAGTCCTTCTTAAATATGCACATTATTAGAAAGTTACAAGTATGATTTTAAAAATTGAGTTTTTTCCTTCAGCTCATGTGCAGGTCTTAGGAACTAGTGTCAGATGTTTCAAGTATTGTCTCCTCTCAATAGTCTTACTTGGAGTAGACAAGTGTACCTGTTGATTTTGAGAGTATAAGGCTGTTACTGATAGATCACTGCTAATTCTGACAGGTTTTGATTTCATTTAGGCTAATATTACTTGTAAACACCTGTAACTGCATCACTTCATTAAATTCATTCAAGTACAATCTCTGTCTCTGTGTAAATCTGGCTTTTTGTTGTGTTTTTGTTTGTTTGTTTCTTTGTTTGCTTTCTGGCTAGTTTTTCCTCTGTTTCAGAGCAGCATCTTTCCCAAGTTGTTACAGTTTTGCATACAGGATTCTGAGGTGTAGGGAAAATGTGATTTGCCCAACATGTCATAGAAAGTCTACACTGGAGCAGGGAGAAGACTTTGGGATCTGAAGTTCAGGCTATCATCCTAGCCAGCAGGGTGTTTGTTTTCTCTGTTTATGCCCATTTTGTGGTGCGCCTTTTTAGTAAAATGTATTAATATGATTTTCTTTTCCCTGTGCTATCATTCTCCTCTCCCACCTCTTTGCACTCTTGTGTTAATCTACTTGTGGAGTTAGGATTGAGTTTTAAATATTTTTCTGAATGTTTCTCCTAAAAAGATCTCATACAGGAGACAACACCTTGCGCAAGAAAGATCTTAAATTTCTTACCAGGCAATGAGAAATCACTTGTATGGAAATGTTGAATGGGTGATATGTATTCATCTAAATCAATGGCAATGCAGTCAAAAGTCTTTGTTTTTCTTTCAGTCCCATTCTTGGTGATTACTTTTGCTCATGTGGTAGAAGGGAAGAGTATTTTTTGTTGACCTCCCGGAGAGGTAAAGCTTTATTCTTTGTCAAGCAATTATTATGCTTATTATGTTAAGCAGAGCTTTGTGAAAATAATGAATGTTTTTATCAAAATATGTACTTATTTTTATTATGGAAAACCACTTTGGGAATGAAAGAACTAATTTAGAGTCAATTAGATTGTTACATCATTTTAAGGTGGGTATGATTTCATGGCTGCAAAATTGTCAGTTAAGTGCTTTGTGCTTTGTCTTCACAATTCCCAGTTTTCTTCCTATTATTTCATATTTGGATGGACTGGCAAGCTCTGTGAGGATGTCCCTTTCCCCTCTCAGGGATTTAATTGGCTTGAGATGACAGAGCGGGGACACACCCTGTCTTCCCACTTGCTGGAAGAGGCAGAAGCTCCTGCCTCTGTGCTTGCCAGTTTTGTGCAGAGACAGTAAGCTCCAAGCACGTTTTGTCTTGGAACTGACATTTCCCTTCTCCTCCTGGGAGAAGCTGGTGGGCTGATCTAGTCGAGCCAACATACCCAACTGCCAGCTCCACGCATCCTACACACAGCCATTTACTTCATTATTTGTTGACCTGTGCATTCTCCTTGCACTAACAGGTCTACTGCAGGATTATCATATTGATTTATAAAGCCTTTGGTCTGTTAGGCCACGTTATCTCTTCGATGAATCTCTTTCCAGAGTAGCATTGATTATCTGACATTTGGTGTTTTGAGTTTTCTCAAAGATAAATTGTTTTCTCTGGAAACTTCTCCCAAAACAAGATGGGTGGAATTTCATTTCATCCCCTTCACATTGTACTACAGAAGAAATTTCTTGTACAGCACTAAAACATGCAGAGGAGAAGTGTTTCACCATTTGGACAAAAAAAGTCATCCACAGGTAAAGCTCAAGTAGGACTGGGAAGTGACATGCTGGCCAAAATTGGGAAAGTTATTTTATATCCAAAGTGCAATAAAAAATAAATTACTTAAAGCAGATTTCTTCTTGTTTTGTTCTCTTGCTGTTTTAAGTATTTCTGTTATTGTTGTCTTTGGTATTTTTTCTAGCTTTCATGCAGTGCTCAGGATTTAAGAAATGGGCCTTTTAGAAATACAGATAGAGACAGAAATATCCATTATGGTTTTTCTCAAATTGGCATGTGTTACTGACTCAGATATGCAGTTTTACATGGCAGATATCTTCAGCAAAGTTGCTTACTTTAGGTAAATCTCCAATAAGAAGTACAATAAAAACAGACATTCACAGCAGCTGTGTAAGCAGAAACAGGGAGTGATGAGGGTTTGCTTAGGGATCACTACAAATATGAAATATTCTGATCGTAATAGCAGGGCTAAGGAAAACAGCTCACAAAATCTGATTTTCTGTGGATTCCAGGCGCTCACCGGCCATATCAAGGAAGAAACAGATTTCTGAGTGATAGTCTTTGTTGAACAGTAAAATTGGAATTGGAGGTGGAGAAGAAGTGATGTTGTAAAGTGCTTGTGGGCCATCATTCAGGATGAAATATTCAAGATTACAAAGTAGTGACAAAATTCATTTCTTTTTCTTTTATGCAGAAAGAGAAAAGCTGAGTATTATGCTGCTGCAGTAGAGCCTTCATTTGCATTTCACAGTATGAAGCTGTTATAGGACTGTCAATAACTGTGGACATAGTGGTTATTTACTAAAATTGTAGCAATTGTAAGAACCCCTGTTGTGAACTAGGAAAACCCCGTAAGACAACAACATTGAACAAAAAGATTATAATTTTTCTTGGCTGTGAACTCTTTAAGCATTACACACATTTCCTGGAAATAATTAAAAGAAGACATAGATAAACATGAGCAGTTCCATATGGGTATCCCAGTTTCAGTTGTTATAAGCTAGAAAAAAATCTTGCATAGGGAGAACTGTGTAAGGTTATTCAGAATTGCTTTTACTGAGGAAAATTAGATCTTGAATACAAAATCTACTTAAATATATGATGAGAATCATGAAATTCCCTTGTCATTGTGTATAACCTTGCTGTCTTTAGTATTAGAATGAGGATTTTCCAAGCTAAGTGCCTTTATTTGCTTTTGATTATTCCTTTCTCTTCCTTCACTACTTCGGTTGAAATTATTCAGCTCTTTCAGAGAATAAGATTAAAGAAAAAATATATTATTTCAGATGTTTCAAAACACAAAAACAAAAGCAAAACCCTACCATTGAAAACTCCACTAGGGAGTGTCAGGGTTATGAATTTTGCTAAGGGGGGATGCTTATGTGAATCTCTTCTTTGATTTGTTTCTTAACTCTGACCATTTGCTTTTTAAGCCTTTCACATGTTAATTTCTTGGTCTTTTTCTTCAAGTGTAGTAAATATATATATATATATTGTGCACACACAGAGCTGCACATGTGTATACACTGAAAAAATAAAGCACACCAAGTGTTCCCAATGGGTTAATAATGTCTATTAATCCATAGGAGTGAAAGAGCATAAAATGACAATGATGCTTCTAAATGGTTCCAGAAAAATAAGCTGCAACTTAGCAATAGCCATTTCTTCTAAGGTAGCAACCTCTATTCCCATGATGTGATAAAAACAGAGTAGCTCATGCTTATTATCTGTGTGTGCTTTTGTTTTAATCATACCAGTACCATCTTATCTGAAATGAATTCAACTAATCATAGAAAAATATGCAGCTAAATTAAATGACTTAAAAATTATGTAATTAAAGGTGTTTGGGGGTTTCAAGATGAGGTACTTGCCATTTTAGGTACACATCTTCATACCTGCTGTCGAAATATGTTAAGAGTAGAGTCATATTTTCTTTAAAAGTCACTTGCTAATTGTTTTGTGATCATCTTTCTTTGACAACTACCTACTGAGTTTTTACATGAGCTCTTGCAGAGCAGGTACCAGCAACAGCATTTTGGTTTTATTTCCAATGCCAGTGTGTTTCACTTATGTAGTTCAAAGAAGCATTCTTTTCTTCAACAGCAATGTTAGAGGTGTTATGCGATTCCTAGCTATGTGGAAAAACCATGCAGTTAATTTTTCAGAGTATACCTTGGAGGAGAAGTGCAATTATGAGTTTGAAATACATGGGTACTGTTCTTAATACTGGAACACAAGATCCAGTATTCACACAAGATCCAATACAAGAACACAAGATCCAGCACCTTCTCTGTACTTAATTGGTAGTCACACCCATAGTGTGTTGGAAGAATTTCAGAGTTGAACTGTGAAAGGGAAAGTTCAAATCCAGGAAAGTTCAAATCCAGGAAAGTTAAAATCCACATTATATGATTAGGTCTGCAAACTCTGTAATTTTGATATTGATAAAATTTGATATTGATAAAAATTGTTAAAATTCTAAATATTTTGAGTAAAAATTAGTGTTGTATCCTGCTTTTTTTTATTACAATATAGACTATGAGGACATTATGCAGTTTAACCTTAGAAGCTATTAGATGAAAGCTAGGACTTTAGGGATTCTCTACTTATTCTGGGACAAATTAATTAAAATATTTTTACCCATCTAAGTACTGTTCATCTGGATCTAAATGCAGCTGATATGAAAATGCTTGTTGTGATAAAAAAGGTCATAGCCTTATGGTGAAAGGGCAGTCTTGACCAACAGTACCAGTGAGGTTGGCACAATCTGAAGAAATAGTGCTTGCTAATGGACTAATTCTGCAGAGGCAGCAATGAGCACCAAAGCACTTTTTTTTTTTTTTTTTTGAGCTCAACAAAATAAAGCAAGTTTAAATATCACTGCAGTGGGTTAATTAAAAATGGGGATGTAATATCTGGCCAGTTCCTTCGATCTTATTCTCTGCTGAGTTCAAAATAATGTTGAAATAATGAAATTCTTCATATAAACTCAGTGATTAAATGCCCCTCTGCTGCTGCTGGAATCCAATCGACATAGTGAAGGACTTAAGAAAAACGAGAATTTAATGACAAAGGAGAGATATTTCAATAATATCTTCAATGGTTATCTGTGTTCACAGGTAAAATATCTTTAAACTGCATTTTCAAGAAGAAAGGGATATCTGGGAAAGTTCTGAACAGGTTAATTTCTGAATGCAGAACCCAAGAGTTCCCTCCTAGTCACTGGCCAGGTTTTAAAATGTCTGTTAAAGTCTAATCCTTTCCTCAAGAATTCACGTAATTGGTGCACAAAGGTGCAAACTAGCCATTTCAGTTGAGCATGGAACTGAAAATTGGCTCAGTATCTTCAGGCCCTTGAAGCAGAGTGGGTAGAGAAGAGGCTATACCAGGTTATCACTTCCTTAGGTGAGGTGAGATGGTATCTCTAATATGCCACAATGATAAATAAAACACTATCCTCATCATGCCTTTGATTCTTAATGGGAAATAACAACAATAAAGATATATAGGAAAAAGTATTACCAGAATAAAATATTACTTATGACTTGGTCAGTACTTGTGCATGTATAAAGGACATTCTTAAGAGGAAAAGAACAGCTTTAAGGGTGCTTTCTTATAGCCTTACAAATATCAGATAGCCTTACTATAATTGGCAGGTTTTTGGTACTCCAAGCTCTACCACAGCTTTTCTTTGGAGTATTCTTAGCCTCTAAGGGCAATAACTGTTTTTTCTTTCTTTTTGCAGTTTGGTTTTCAAAAAGAAGGGCAGAAAAAAAAATCTTTTAATGAGACAGGCTAAACCTGCCAGGTTTATTGCAAACCAGAGCTGTTTACTCCATCCGAGAAAGGTGTAAGCTGAATATTTTCTGCCTTTTTGTAGCGTACTTGGTTTGCCACTCGAAAGGCTGGAGTTGGCAGCCCAATTCTCTCCCTACTGTGCTATGATTATTTTCCTCAAACCAAAATCAAGCTGCCAATTCTGGAGAGACTCCTCTCATAGCAGATAATGCCAATAAAAGAAATGCTGAGAAGGGATGGGAGTAGCAGGTGTGCCAGATGAGCCCCATCATCATCATCAGAAGGGAGATGCTGTTCAGCTTTTGTCGCACTCTCCTTTATCTGACCTCTGATGTCAGAGCTGTGGCTGGCATCTCTGCCTCACTAATCATCGCTGACGCACAGTTGGCACTGGCAAATTTACTCAAAAGGAAGTGCCTGCTGTGCTTGAGATTGGCCTGCCCTCATGGGAGGGGAATAAGGGCTGGACTTTTTCAATCAGGGATCTAAAAATGTAATGAGTGCTTCATGTACCGGTCTGTCTTCTGATGCTATTTCATGTAGGAGTCCTTTCTTTTGACCAATATGCTGTCCACTCAAACACTACAGTAAGTCATAAATTGTTCAGAGTGCTCCTGCAACTGATAACCTTTTTCCTTGTCAAGATAAACAAAATGGGTGAGTTGGTTCATAAAGTAGCATTATTTTAGAGTAGCCTGAAGCTCTAAAATTCTGTCATTCCTCCCCACAAAAATGTGTTTGGAGGTTCCAGAACCCTCTGAAATCAATATTTTTTTTCCTATGAATTTTAAGAGATGGGATTTTGTTGCTAATATTTCTTCCTTGATCTATTCCTTTGCCAAAGAGTTATTTCAGGTAAAACACCTTCAGAAAGGATCACAGCAGAGATTTTATATGCAGGCTTCTTTCTTTGTGACTGTGGTAACTTAAAAAGACCCCTCCAGCTAAAGTTCACAATAGAAAAATGAATGATTTTTATGGATCATCTAGGGAATTTAGTCAGAAGTGTGTGTGTGTGCGCCTTGTGGGAGAGGCTTTTAATAAGCTTTAATGAATCAGCAATCATGTGCATGCATCTTCACTCCTCTTGTCTGCTAAGACTAAGCAGGGCTGTTTCTCAGTTTATTTTCTCCCAGTGAATCACAGCAAGGATTTGTAGGGGTGAGGGGGCTTCTTTATTTTGCATGTTATAATAATTGGATCCTGTGATTAGTGTTTTTTGTTGTTTTTTTTTTATCAATGAACAATTCTCTGAATTTCAATTAGGTGGTTCCATTGAGGAAAATGTGAGAAAAAGGTTAAGTGTTTAAGTCATGACAGTCGTCAAGAGAAACAGTGCTACCTAGGTTGACTGCCAAACACAGAAATATTTGCTTTAGCAGAACCTTTAAATTTTTGAAAATTTTGTTTATGTGCATTCATTTCCAAAAGTGTGAAAATGCATTGGCAGCTGTCTATTCTTTTTCTGCCCAGTTATAAGCTTGATAGGAAATTTATGTGCAAAAAATCTGTGTTAGCAGCTGCTTGGTTACAGAAGGGACAATTCAATTGCCTCTGGCTTTTTCAGAGATTGAATTGACCACTTCAGCTGGCTACCTGGAGTCAAATAATCTGGAATCTTTTTATGGTGCAGACTTTTGAAAGTGTACAGCCTCCTTTCCAGCAAAAAAAGTGCAGGCTGAATCATTGGCACTGAATATCTTAGAATGAGAGAGGAACTCACTAGTGCCACCTACAGCTTTGGTTAAAAGAGAAAAAGTTGTTGCCTGTATGACATCGAAGAAGGATTCAATGGGGCAAAAGATATTCAGCAATATTGTATTGCTTGTATGAGTTATTTCTAATTAAAACACAAACTACATTTACAACTGTCGGTTAGAATAAAGTTACTGAATTACCTGATAAAATTACCTGAAATAATCATAGTGGTAGGAAGAGTACCTGGTGTGGGGGGAAAAAGGATTAAACGTAAATCATTGTGCTTCAGCGTCACTTCTAATGCCTCACAACAAACTATGGCTTTCTCCTGTTTCTATATGGTGTGTGCATGTTCTCAAGATATTGAGTTGAGAAGATCCATAGTAGGTTGACCCCTGAGTGTGAGTCATTCTCTTGCCTAGAGAAAAAATAAGGGGGAAAAAGTATATGTAAGCATTAAGCAGAGATATCGTCTTTAACAAACTGGTTGGGATGTTAGGGGGAAAAAAAAAGGTTGTGTTTGTTTAGTTTTCTGCTTGTGTTGAACTGCCTTATAAAAGTAGTTGTGCTGTTCCTGGCACCAGGGGACTGTAGCGTGCAGAAATAAATTCCCTCTTTTTGCCAGTTCATGCTCCTAGATGTTCGAGTGGCTGCATAACCTGCTGGTGCTGAGCTGCTTTAATCCGTACATTATGCTGAAATTGAAGCAGTTTTTCCAAATCTAGATGTTCCTCTGTGCATTTGCATAGAGGAGTCAGTAGGAAGAATCTTTGGTATTGGTATTCTTTCTGTTCTGACTTGGTGTCAAATTCTTAAGGTATTGAAAACTCAACCTGGCAACCTGGAAGGTTGAAACTGTTCCACTTCTTTTAATATTAATAATTATTCAGTGGGGCATATAGTCTAAATGTCACAAGAAATACGTGCAGCTTTATATTTAAGGGATTCACCTGGGCAATGAAGATAACTTATTTATACAAGTGAACCAGCTACAATGAGAATTCCCTCAGTAGATTGGTTGTTACAGTACTCTTATGGTGCAGGCAAATATATATATATATATATATATATATATATACACACATACGTACATATACACACGCACATATATATAAAGGCTGAAATCAAATACTGTTTCCCCTGTAGAGGAAGGGATCACTCAGAATTACTCTCTCCAGGGGGAGTGCTCTGTTGCCTGGTTCGTAGGTAGGTGCCTGCATTGCTGTGGCTTTTCTGGTACTGCAGCCATACACTGCAGAGGGGGGTGGCTGTGAATGGGAAACTCAAGCAAAGATCAATCACTTGGAGGCATTTCTTTCCCAGCTAGCACAAGCAGTTCCCTGCCAGTTCACTGAGGTCTGTGAAGCCTCTAAGTGTCTCCATGGGGAGCAACGAGTCTAACTTCAGGCTGTGAATGTTGGTTGGTGAAAGAGACCCTCTGTGCATTTAATTTTTAATGTTTCTGTTCTTTAGTTACTGTGTGCTAAAATAGAGGAAAACAGCACTTTTCTGCTGGTGTTGTGAAAATAAATATATTAAAGCTTGTGAGGTATTCAGATACTAATGTAGTTATACATATCTAAATAAAGCAAGAGTGAGTCACCAGCTGTGAGTGCTGCATGACTGTTATTTAGCTTTTTGCATTCATGCTAAGCAGCTAGAGGAGAGTCCAAACCACTAATTTGTCGCAAGGGAATCATGCATCTCTGAATCAGTTTCTTTAGCCAATGTAGGTGGGGATTTTCAGCTAGGAACGTTAATGATAACTCATTAAGACATGAGAAAAGTACAATTATTCTATGCTGTAAAGATTCAAGTGACTGTGAACATCCTATTATGAACCACAAAATTCATGGCAAAGCTAATATATTACAACTTTATATGAATCATTTCAGTTAACTTCAAGTAATGTATTTTCTACTCCATAATGATCAGAAGATGTAGAATTAAATTAGTATTTTTTACCTCCATTTGAGATGAACTACATCGTTTCTTTTTCCTTTTTTTAAAGTGTTTCTTTTAAGTATTTTTAAGTGTTTATTTAAGTGTTGGTTTGTTGACTAACCATGTTGTCAATAAGATCTGCTTTCCCTCCTTGCACAGCTAATTCTCTTTACTTCAGTAGGTCCGTTTTCATGAAACAGACAAGAAACAAGAGACCTCATGATTATTTCTGCTGAAATAACTGCAATAAAGGAAAGAGAAAAAAAAAAAACAATAAGAATTTGAGTAGATGTCATAGCAGATAACTGGTTATTCACCTAACTCTTCCTGTCAAGAGAAAACATTGTCTTTCCACATGCATACTTCTTCACCAGAGGTGGGTATCTTTTCCTTTTATTAACGGTATAGATATACAGCACATTTCAGGAGGCAGCAGAGGTTTGAAAGTGAGCCAAAAATGGAGAGGAATGAGCAGAATAAAAAGTGATTTTAGAATATTAGATAATGTGGTCCTAATTCTGATTTCACTTATATCCCTATTGCAGTTAGACAGCATCATCAATTCTAATAAAATTGCTCATGATTACTCATGGTGGCTAGAGAGCTACACAGAGCTCGGCTTAGTTTTCATCCGAGCACTGCTCAGTGTTGTCAGTTTAAGCTCTGCCAGCTACCGACTGCCTCGTCCCATGTCTGCTCAGGGATCTGTGTCCCTCATCTGTACAGGTATTCTACTTACCCTTAAGGGGATTCTTAAAGAACAAATGTTGCCAGATTCAGCACGGTGATTTTCAGTTTTCATTCATCATGGGATTTCTTCATTAAAAAATCTTATATGCTTTGGCATTAAGGGTCTCCATAATCACCATCTCTTACACAAAGAAAGTAAAACTCTACCAAAACACTGGCATGGCATAGTTACCTTTACCACAGTTCCCTATTTTAAGAAGAAAATACTGCAAGGAGGCAGAAAGGAAGTGAAATTCCCAGTTCCTTTTGCACTCAGACTTCTGTACCTTATTCAGTTCTGGTGATTTATGAAGAGGGTTTTTCCACTGAATGTTTTCTTTTTCTGTTGAGGAAATGTCCCTCCACTACGGCTCTCATATCTTAATCTAGTTATCTGATTGTATAAATGCCTGTGATGATAGAACTGTGCTGCGTTCTCCATAGGGATCAGAAATGAGTGGAAGTGCTGAATGAAAATAGTTCAAGAAATGTAATTTTAAATAAATGATACGTAGTCATCTTGTAATTAACTTGGGAAATGTGAGGCCTGAAATATTCTACTGGTTCTAGACTGATTGAAGTTGCCAATGGATTGGAGGATGAAGAGGCATAAATGGTATATATAATCTTGTTAACTGTTAAAATTGATCAGACAGAATTTCTCTCCATTAGATGAGGCCTTCTTCATCCTTTTTTTTCCCGTATGGGTACTCTAGCCAACAGAAAATAAGTATAAATTATCTATAATATTACAGGTGATAATATAGGTAAGCCTTGAGAGAAACAGAGATTAATTATTGACTGTAGATAAAATATTCTCTTCAACATTTTCCCCAAGCATAGGGAGCAACAAGCTTTTCTGAGAAAACTAGATAGAGAAATGAAAAGCATCCTTTAAAAGAAATGTTAACCTGAGAAGAAAGAAGAGAACCAGCAGAGAGTGGCATTATTGTAACCAAAATTCAGACACATATCTGGCTGGAGGCAGCTGGCAGATGAAAGTTAATGAGGGACTGAGTCTGAGGTTAAAAATAGTTCATTGGAGACGCTATTTTTATTTTTATTTTTTTTTCAGAGAGGAAGACAACGATCAAATCCAAGAAAATAAAAAGAGCTACCTGTAGAAAACTGTGATCAGCGAAAAGCTGTAGAACTTAACATTCTTTTTAAAGGGGGTTGGAGTAGGTTAGATCCCTGGAGCCTACAAAACAGCCAATTTAAGGATTTCACATGTGTAAAAGAGTATTTTTTTTCACATATTCATTTATTGAAAGCAGTCAGATGTTGGTTCTCAAATACGACTTGTCTAGACAATCTTAGATCCATTTAGTACATATTCACTCACAAGTGCAAATTATACATGAATTCAGCCATTTTTGAGCTTAAAAAAAAAAAAGATTTTGCTAATTTCAATTTCAAATGCCATCTGCCTCCAGATATAAGCTATAGTTTGAGGCATGCTGAAAGACAGAAATACTGCACAGAAGGAAATATGAGGCTGGCTACTGGTCTGTACAGATTGCAGAAGATCCATTGGGCAATTTGTTTGTAAAATAAATTAAGCAAGGTTTTTAATGAGTGAATAAGGATTTTTATTTTATATTATATGTGAAATTTTGGAGTTTCAGACTTGAAAGCCTTACATATCACTGTATTGTGCTGGAATTTCATTGACCAGAATATACACAGAAAATTAAAAAAAAAATCTAAATATAGTAGAGCTCAATTCTGTGCATGCACTACAAGCATGAATTTCATGAACAATAAGGCAATTAATCATAAGTTAGAAACAGCTCTAAACTTTAATATAAGAAACTAAGTATGGACAAATGTATATGAATGCACGTGTGCGTAGGTATTTAGCATCATGTAGTTAATATATGCTCATATATCTTTTAAGGAATCTGATTAAACTACTAAGTTTTTATATTTTCAACCATTATTTCTGTCCTTTTGATTTTTTTTTCAAAATCATTAATGATTAGCTGTATTTCACAAACCATGTTCTTGCCTCCTGTCCTTTCTTTAGGTCCCTGATTATTTCTGTCATCTCCTGATTTTGTTCTGTTGGAGAACAGATGATGTTTAGGTGATGGATCTGATCCAGTGGTTTAGACCCTGCTTCAGTGAAGAAGTTGCATTTTAAAACAGTTCCCTGTGCTTTCTACCCTCAGGCATGTGTTTCAATTTTGAGCTGGCCCAGGGACTAACTTTTCCTTTAGCAGCTCAAAGTCTTGTGCTGAATTAGGATTCTCTTAATTGTTTTCTACACAATTTCCGTGTCCTTTTTCAAGAATTTTTCCTTGATATAAGAGGTTATGTGTCATTTAGGCTTTTAAAGATCAGAGCTGTAGTAGACTGGACACAGGACCTCCTCACAGGATCAAAGCAACCCCTGAGAGCATCCTACCAGAAGCTGAATTGCCTGTCTGTATATTCACTCTTTCACATTTTGTGGGGTGAAACACAATCTGTATTGGATAGGTTGCTGGGACAGTAACATTTGTCTCCTAGGTGGTCCATGTACATTCATCAAGGTGCCAGTGTACTATCTGCTTCCTTGTATGCTCCGTGCATTAGAAGAGCTTTATTAGCACTGCTGATCTTCCTTCATCCATGCCTTTGCAGCCCCCTCTGAGCAGTTTGATATGTGTTTTGTATTAAAAGCTCCTTTGTATGGTGCCCACTCAAAAGTCACTGCATATCATGTAAAGAAATGTTGTTTTAGTAGCTGTAGAGCCTTTCCTGAAGCAAAGCTTTTATCAGTAAGCTGAAGAGTAAAGGCAAAAATTATGACAATGATGTGAGCTGTGGGGAAATGGCAGTGATTCTGGTAATGCAATGCTCTTCATTCAGAGAGCTGGTATGTGACCCAGGCAAGTCCCACGAACAGCAGGCTAATGGCTGCTAAGGATTTTCTGGCAGTGCAGCGCTCTTTTCTGATTCCCATCATAAATTTCATGATAGGCCTACAAAAAGAAAATTCAAACTTTTTTTTTCCTGTGGGTGAGTAAAAGTCATTTTGCTGAAAACTTTCCTTTAGAAAATACATTGTCCAAACCTTCAGTTTGGAAACTTACATTGGAAACTAATGTTTAAGGTTCTGGCAGCTTTATTTCTTCCTTCTTCCTTGCCTCCCAATCTTTATTCATTTTCTTTTTCCTCTCTATTCTTGGAAGAATTAAAATTAAAGGGACTGATAACTCTGTGAGACAGATATTACAAAAATGTCTATGTTTGGGCTATTTCTGTTCTCATTGAAACAAGCTATAGAAATCAAGGATGACTTCTATTATTGCAATTTTGCCCAAGGAGTGGTAAAAAATTTATATACACATCGGAGTTCCATTTGGACCATGGCAGTGCTGTTCTTTGTGTCCCATTAATAGCGGAGAAGTGAGATAAGGAGCCTTAATTCCCACTGATTAACTTGGAAATTATCATTGTAAGTGTTTTCCAGGGGCACAGAGGTTTCATTTTTCAGGGTTTATTTCAGGTGAAATTAATCTGAATGTAGTGATAGTTTATCTTATAGTAAAGTTCCAGATTAATCAGCAAGTGATAAGTACTGGTATAATGCTAAAAAATAAAAAGGTATTAAGGAACAATTTTTTTTTGAGAATATACTGCTGTCTTCAGAACACAAAGTAAAAGTTTTTGCCACTGGGCTTTGTGGATTATGCTCTCCTTAGTAGTGGTTGAATTTCTTGCTATTAAATCATGCAAATAGGAGAAGGCTTTTGTTCCTTAAAGAAAATAGAAAACTATTGAATAAACAGCAGAGTCATTTCTCAGCTGAATTCAAAATATTGAGCTTATATAAAAAATTATCACATGAAAAAAAAGTCCTTAATGCTGCATGAAAGACTTTGTACTGAATCATCAATAGAACTGTTTGCTTTGTTTTCAGTAGATAGGGAATATTGTGGAGAATAATAATTTATGTTAAAAAAGAGGTAATACTCTTATTCCTGTATGTCAAAAGAAAAGAATAGATTTCATGAAGAGTGTGATTCGGGAGGGAGTTCTGGAACAAAGAGGTGATCAAGAAACAAAAAGACAAACTTCCTTTTCAGTATTCAGTCTGTGTCGACAACACTACTTGTGTGTTTGAAGTATTTTCCTTTTTTAATCACATATTTTATGGCAACCAGTTAGGTAAGTCTATCCAGGAGTTTAACCTAAACAGAAACAAAAGTGAATGCCTCCTCCAGAGCAGATGCATTAGCTTCTGAGGTGGCTGATTTTCTTCAGAAATACTAGAGTTGTGCAAGGTGGCTCTCAGGACTGCTTAGATCTTTCCCTAGGAGGGCCCCTTCTGTTGGTCCCTGGGCACCCAATCACCCCAAATGGAGGGTGTAATTCCACTGTAATTGGAGGAAGTAAGCTTGACTGACTCAAACAGAGGTGACATTTTTCTTGTTTTCCTCTCCACTCCTCCACCCTCCTCGTCTCTCCTCTCCTCATACAGTCTAAGTAGATTTTTTTTTTCAGAAAAAAAAGATATATGTAATCACTACACAAGGAAGTGAGTGAAAAAAAAGATACTACAATGTTAAGAACTGCAACTATTATCTGAACCGGTAAATGCTAATAGTTTACTGTGATAAACAGTAGAAACATTGAGCTGCAGGTGATAAGAGGGCAGAATGTAGTGGCCAGGGCAAGTATTTTCTAGTACCTAATATTAAAAACCCATGAAAGAGGACTCTACTAGGTCCTCAGCTATTTATTTTTAAGTGAAATTGTATTCCTCTAATATTTTAAACAAGCTATCTTTTTGCTTCTTATTTGCTAAGTGAATGAGGTTTTCTAGTTTTGAAAGATCACCACCTGCATTTTTCAGATTTTGATCTTCTTTTTACTTAACCTCTAAGGAACTCTTAATCAAAATATATTTATCACTGTGTCTGAGTCTATATAATGTTACCTTTTTTGGGAAGTCTTGACTTCATATGTGTGATTGTCACCACCTCGATCTTCACCAAATGCAGAGGTGATTAACTTTTCAGATAGAGCTAGCTACTCTCTTATATCCAGCACATACTTTTGGAGAATAGCTATTATGGAAAGTAATTACACGCAGTGCTTATAGGGCACCATGGTTATGGAGGAAGGAAAGAAGGAAGGTTTTCATTTAATCTAACAAACTGAAAAATAAGGACTTCAGGTGTGGTAAAACAACATTTTTGAGTCAACTGATATTATTTTATTTGACCTCACAAGAAGTCTTTTAAACGTAAAATTACTGTGTTTCTTGACAAAGACACATTACTGAAAGCTTTTTTGGAAAGAAGATTTTTTTTCTTTAAGTGCTACCAAAGGCTACTGTTTGATACCTGGAACGTTACTGCCCAATCTCTTCAATTTGAAAAGTGCTTCAGAGAATAAAAATTTGAGTTTACTGGGGAAAGATTCATAAAGAAGTTAAGTGTGAATAAACTTAGTCTCAGAAATCTGTGAAGCTGGCATTCCCCTCAGTGCTGGTAGGCTTAGTTTATCAACTGTGCTTCAGACACTCTGTAGGAACCATTAGTGGCTGTACCGGCTGTACTGGAAACATATATGGATGGTAAAGCAGTGCCCTATTATTTTTATCATGTTAGGAAAATTTGTGCATACTTATCTTATTTCTTAACAAACTGAATGTAATTTACTAGGTGAAAATGGTGATGACTCAGGTTTATTTGTCTTTTTTTAACCAAAAATAGCCAAAGGTACCAATTTACTCTGTGAACATTAGGCAATCAAAAGCACCTTGCAGTAGGAAAAATCTAACAGGTCTCAAAAGACAGTTCCTTATAATAATTATTATTCTGACAAATCAATAAAATTTGTAGCGATGGATTCAACAGTTAATGTAAAGTTATCTAACTAATAGTGTGAGTTTCGCATTCTAGATTGCACATCATCTTCCCTCTTCTGATGTTTTCAGCAAAAAATGCCTCTTATTCCTCTGCCAAATCCTTATTAAATGCCTAAAAAAAGGTATTAGTGTTAAAGTTTTGATTTAACAATGCACCATTAGCGTATTAAAATTTAAGCAAGTGAAGTAGCTCATTGACCACTTAGAAAAAATATGCAGAAGCTAAAACATTTTACTGAATCAGAGTTTACACTGGTTAGATGCAGCTGTAATCCCAGTAATTTGCCCATAGAACAGGAAAAAAGTCATAGTCATAGTCACGACTATAGTCATAGTTAAAAAAAAAGTCTAAATTAGTTACATTTTTAAAAATAATCTCAAAGGTATTATTTAGGGGAGTTTTTAAAGAAAATAGTACAGACAAAAGAATCGTATCATCTGCAAACTTGCTGAGGGAGCACTCAGTGCCTTCATCCAGGTCACTGATGAGTAAATTGAACAGGACTGGGTGGAGGACTGACTTTGGGGGACACCGCTAACCACAGGCCTATAGGCAGTGTTAGTTTGAGATAGTGGATGGATGTGTGGAACCATTCATTTTATGTCAGCAAGTCAAACCTCAGATACTTGAAAAACTTAAGGTCCAAAAAATGGTACATTTTTACTCATTCACGACATTGTTGAAAACCAATTGATACCAAAATCATGAGGAATCTCTCTCTTTTTTTTAATGCAAATTTGTTTTCATGAGGGAGATGCATAATCTGTGTATGATAATTATAACATATATTAACATAAGCATATATTAAACGACTGTGGGTTGATTCCAACCTCCTTTTTATCTGCAGACATAATAATATTCTGGATAATTTTAGAAGGACTCCTTATTCTCACTAGAAGCAGCTTAAAGCCCTCTTTTCTCTTATTCTGCTTTTTTAATATGTTGTAATGTGTTTACATCTCATACAGTGCTTATATGCTTTAGTGTTACTTTGAAATATTCCTCCATATACATAAAATGAACAGAAGGTAAGGACAAAATCTTGGCTTACATACTACTTGTGGTCACAGAACTTCAGATGAACGGTTATTAGAGTGGTAAGTAGGATAGCAACGAATTTGTAATTGCTGCTTTGTGTCTCTCTGTATTATAAACTACTACTTAGCACTGAGAACTGTTACCCTGTTCTGCTTTTAATGTTAGTAATATTAGAAGAGTTTCTGAATATGAAGAAAGAAAAGACAGTAGAGAAAAAAAAATTAGTAGCTGGTGCTGCAGTTTTAGAAAGATAAGGAACTATAATTCCTCTTCCCTCCCCACAAAATAATTAACATTCTAAAGCACAGAAAAACTTGGGTATCTGCTTTGACATCCACTTTGTTGATTATTCCTTCCTTTCTTTTGTTGCAGTTATTTCACACCATGCAAATGCCAGATGGTGTAATTTTCCTGGAAAGGGCTATGTCCACAGCAAAAAGTCCGATACAGGAGAAATGGATCAGCAGATCAAAGTCGTTCACACTGAGCCGCCTACCAGTATCATATGTACAAGAATCATATCATAGGAGGGTACAGTCTGGTCTTCTGATTAAACTGTCCTCACCACACCTGCTATTTGATGTTTAAAGCACTGACCTTTGGTTTGGACCCTTGTGGACCCGTTACTTGCGACATCGTTTTTGGTGCATGTCTTATCTTGGAGAGTCCTCTTCAGTTTCTTCCAAAAGGAATCTGGAAAGCCCTCTGAAAAAAAAAGCCCTCTGAAAAGCCCTCTGAACTGACCTAATGCACAGGAAGAGGTGGGATCAGGAGATTTGCTTCAAAACTGCTTTGCACCAAGGTGCGAATATAGATGCAGTCCTTGTGTTTCATAATTTAAGTCCAACAGGGAGTTTTATGATGTCCTCCAGTATAAAACAGGTCAGGCAGTTTCCTCCATCAGTTTCTGCAAGCTCCAAACTTCTGCTTTGAGTGCATAGGTTCAGAGGATTATTAAGCCTGGAAGAGACCTCAGGTGGTCCCTAGTCTAGTCTTTTGCTCACAGCAGGGCTGGCTTTGAGACCGTGTTTCTCAGGGCTTTGTTCAGGTGGATATCAAAAGCTTCCATGGATGAAGATAGAACAGCCTCTCCTTAGCAGCCTTTTCCACTGCTCACCTGTCCTCAGAGTGAAAAGGTTTTTTCTCTACAGCCACCTGAAACCTGTTACTCCTCCTTCCTCGATGTACTGGTGTGCTGAGCATGGCTCCATCTTCTCCTAGTCCCTTGCAGGCACTGGGGATTGTGCTAGGTGCCTGAAGCCACCTCTGCCCCAGGCTGGACAAGCGCCTGTGCCTCAGCCTTTCTGCACAGGGTGACAGCCCCTAACCATCTTAGTAGTGCTCTCCTTACCAGCGTCTGTACCATATCTTTATCGCAATTTTGGTAGCAGTTTGCCAATTTTCAGTGCTGTTGCAATCTAAGCAAATTTCATTCTTATCTCTGAAGGGAGGAGATTGTGCACTAACACATAAAATTTCTCATCTAAAGAACATGGTGACAGGGTTACAATATAAGGAACTGAAGGAAACTTGGAAACTGGTGGTCGCACCAATAGAGTAAGAGAAGGCATTCTCAGTAGCTTGTTAGCATGGTTGTCACGATACCTGTCATCTGCAACTGATGTTAATCAATATTAAGCAGCAAAGATCATGCCTTGGTGATGTATCATTAGTGCAGATGCCTTAAGCTGGTGAGATATATGTTTATCCACTATCTCCTGCTTGACTAACATCTTTCTATTTTTCCTTTTTAAAGCACGTTGAAGATTCATGAACCATACCAACTCCTAACACAGCATAACTTTCTGGAAGTAAAAGAATTTTGAAAACATTATAGAAATAAATGCATGTTTTTAACACAAGTAGCTGAAAAGGAAGCCACAATATAGCATCTTATAGAAAGATATTTGAGGTTGTCCAGGAGAAGTTATGCAATAAAGACTAGATACTCTGAGAAATAAGAATTTGAAGTAAAACACCCATATAGTAAATTCACAAATATTTATTGCTATGGAAAAAGGCAAATGAAGAGGTAAGAATTATATAATCAGTTTCTCCAGCCCAAGAGTGTTTAATGTGCTTTTGGACTTGTGAATCTAGTCCTATTTCCATGGGATGTCTGTGGTTCTATTGCATCAAAAGTTAAGCAATGAAAAGGAAATTCCAGGCATTGGAGTTGTGATTTGTTGGCTCTGACTTTGACTGATATGAGCACTGATAGTCTGTTGCTCTCAGAGCCTGGCATTCTCCTCCTATGTGAGACTTTGAAAAGTCCGCTTATTTCAGTAGATCTTGCAATCTCCTTTGATATCCATAAAATCGATGGGCCTAATCTTATTGAAAGCTAAGGAGATGCTTAGATGAATGCTTTTTTTTTTTAAATCCATCTACTCTTATACATGTGGATTAGCACTCTTAAAATTGTGAAACATGTTTCTAACAGCAACAAAAATCCCATGAGCTTACCTTCACAATGGGGCAGGAGCAAGGCAAGAATGCTACAAAACAAAATAGTGACCTGAATTATTTTCCTTGCCAAGCAGAAATAGTGTCACATAAAGGTAGAAGAGGAAGGAGGATCTGTTTTCTAGAGGAGTCCTGATTGACTGTGCCAGAAATTATGTATTTTTATTGAAGCCTAAATAAAAGAAGGGAATGTGATTCTCTTAGTAGAAATGAGATCTGTTCAAATAATGTATTATGGATAGGAATGAATGATCCACATGTGTTCTGTAATTGAGAGATAATCAACTCAAAATTCTCATTTTTAGACCGAATGTTTGCTGTTTCAATTACTACTGGGTATCCATTTAAAGAGATGCTTTTATAATACTTAGCACAGATTAAGCATCATTATATGAAATTGAATTATAAGAAGTAACAGCTCATCTAACTACATAGAAAGCATCTTGTTCAAGTTGTGCTGATGATTGAAATTTGTTATTCTTATCATGTTTTTGTTAATAAAACTACAAGGTTTCTTATTCAGAACACAGAGAGAATTGAGTGCATGCATTTTCAGGTAGCAGAGGAGTTTTCACAAATGCTGATATCCTCCTAAGAGCTAATTAAAAAAGTTTTATTAAAAATGACTGTCTAATTTTTTAAGGACAAAAAAACAGATACAGTCATTAACACTGAGCAAAGGGATGATCTTTTGTATTAATGTAAATGTCATTTATGCTAGTAGTTGAGACTTTTGACAGAGTACTTGACCTTAATTTTTTTTAAAAAAAACTTGCTCTCTCCTAGTTAGCATTACTTTTAATGACTCTGTTTGAAAAGGTGATCAGCATCTGTAATTATCTGTGTGTAAGCATTTATTCATACTACTTTTGTAATCTATTAGAGGAGAAACTCTGTTCCAAGGATTTATACACACAAACTACCTGGATGTGCTTAGCATTAATGACATTTATCATTTGCCAGAATAATAGTGCAGTTTGCAGTGCCTATACAATGGGTTTGTGCAAGCATAGATGGGGTGAAGGGGAGACCTGCATAAAGATATAGTTCTAAATGGCTTAAAATGGTGATACTGAATGCCTCTGATAACAGTATATATTTTCTGAAAGCTTTAGATTCCTTGTTTCTAATGACACATTAAGTATTCACTCTTTTCCAACTCCTGGATTTATTCTGAGTACATTTTAAAGGGTGCTTAACCTTAAAAAGTTATTATGTGGGTGCAAATTTATACCCCACAAAATATTTGAATATGTAATTTTAGCTTATATAGATATGTTTTATTTGCAGAATGCATCTGAGAATGATTCCCCTTGTTTATAGCTGCCTCCTGACTCATCACAGACATTTGTAAGCAGCCACATATTTTGAAGGTTGCAGTTGGCAAGAAGGGCATGGGAATTACAGCCTGAAGCAACAAATGCTAGATGAGAAAGAGTGGATAAAATAAACTCTGTGCACTGATAAGACAGAAATAATCTACTGTTTGTAGTATTTACTTGTTGGAAGAACTCAGAAATTAGCAGGAAGGAAGATTAGAGAACTTTGGAAGAATTAGGATCCCAGAAAAGGGTGCAAGAGACTGGAAAAAATGCTCAAGGAGAATAAGTCTATATTGTTTATTCTAGGAGGACAAACTTATAGATCAGTTTGTATGGATACCTTCTTGCAATCCAAGCCAACTAAAAGCTCGACCTCAGTACTGGATTCAGCAGGCTGTGTTGCTTCCCACTGGGAGACTCAGTGGATTGAGGACTGGCTGGATGGCAGAGCCCAGAGGGTGGTTATAAATATGGGCCGAGTCTAGTTGGAGGACTGGGGCCAGTGGCGTCCCACAGGGGTCCGTACTGCGCCTGGTGCTCTTCAAATTGTTCATCAATGACTTGGGTGAGTGCACAGAGTGCACCCTGAGCAAATTTGCAGATGACACCAAGCTGGGAGGCATCAGTACAGACTAGGGGGTGACCTGCTGGAAAGTAGCTCTGTGGAGAGGGATTTAGGAGTCCTGGTTGACAACAGATTAACCATGAGTCAGCAGTGTGCCCTCGTGGCCAAGAAGGCCAACGGGATCCTGGCCTGCACCAGGAGGAGTGTTGCCAGCATGGCCAGGGAGGGGATCCTGCCCCTCTCCTCAGCTCTGGTGAGGCTGCACCTGGAGTACTGGGTGCAGTTCTGGGCTCTCCAGTACAAGAGGGACGTATAGCTTCTAGAGAGGGTCCAGCAGGGAGCCACAAAGATGATTAAGGGACGGGAGCATTTGTTGTATGAGGAAAGACTAAGCAAGCTGGGCCTGTTTAGTCTGGAGAAAAGAAGGCTGGGAGGAGATTTGATCAACATGTTCAAGCACCTGAGGGGTGGTTGTAGGGAGGATGGGGCCAGACTCTTCTCAGTGGTGGCTGGTGACAGGACGAGGGGTAACAGGAGTAAGCTGAACCACAGGAAGTTCCACCTCCACACGAGGAAGAACTTCTTTCCTGTGAGGGTGACAGAGCCCTGGATCAGGCTGCCCAGAGAGGTTGTGGAGTCTCCTTCTCTGCAGCAAAACCCACCTGCATGCCACCCTGTGCCATGTGCCACATCTGCTGGAGCAGGGGAGTTGGACTAGATGATCTCTAGAGGTCCAACCTTAACCATTCGGTGATTCTGTGGGAGCTAGCTCTGATATGTCCTAACATATCATTTTTGTTACCAGCTTTTGGGAGGATGGCAAACACTAGGTGTACAGTGTCTTTGCTTTGGTATAGCCAGTGATAAAGCAGAACTTGAAGATTCTTAGTTCATTATCAGTGGTCATTAAAATGTTTTGTGAACCGTTTTCCTAGTATTAATTATGTTGGTCTCACAAATGGAGAGACTTTATCACCTGGTACTGGTGTGTTTATTTGAGAAGAATCAGTTGAGCTTCTGACAAGGTTTTAAGGCAACAGAGAAATAGGAGATGTCAACAAGCATAGCATTTCCTTGTTTACTAGGCAAGCTGAGTTATTTCTGTGGGATGACTTCATCCGGAATCATTTTGATAAGGATGCAAAGCTGCTATATTGGTTGTTGTTAACAGAATGTAAAACTTTTAAGTACTCATTTCAGACTGACAGAAAGGCAATGAGGCTTTTGGCTCTCATATCTGGCTCTGCCTTTGTATGAAATGCAACAAGTGACTTGCTATCTCTCTTAGTGCCAGGATAATTAGGATACTAGTACCCTATATTACTGAGAGTATTTAGAGATCAACTCATTTAATGTTTTTGAGACAACATTACAATAAAAATAGGGATACAGAAAGGCCTAATTACAGCAGCACAGACAACCATCAGTCATTGTGGTTATAATTTTTAATTATTTTAATCTGGAGAACTTCCCTGTGTTTGGAAATGAAGGCCATGTGATAGTAGTTTACATTTTGATTCCCTTCTCACAAGAGTCCAGTTGTCTGTCAAATTAAAGGGGTTTTGGCTAAAGTACGATTTTTGCTTTCTCTGTTGAAATGGTTGAAAAGATATGTGAGTGCAAAATGGACACACTAGCAGAATGAAAACCTGAAAGAGAGAAAATTGGTTTCTCTGTGGGAAAGTGAGATTGCTAAGCACCTCTGAAAATTGAGTCAGTGGTCATGGGGAGAGAATGTCATTGGCCGCAGCCATCCCAAGAGGTATAAGAAAGAGACAGTGGGGAATTGTCTTGTGGAGTCTTCCAGGAAGGTGTCTGGCCTATGAGCTGTAAACATTGATACATATTGATTTGATGAAAGATATATTTCCTTGCAGATGCTCCGATAGATAAGAGGTTACTATTGGCTCTGAGAGCTTCGGATTTACTCCTTGCTGTTTTGTAGGAGTCATTTCCAAAGCTATGGCCCAAAAACTTTACACTTAGTGAATATATCTTTATTTTGGCTTCAGGTCTAAATAGGTTAGTGATTTAAGATTAAGTTATGAATCTGAAACAATAAATCAAACAAGGGCAAAATCAATAAGGAAATGAAAAAAAAAACACATATAATAAATATTGAATCCAATTTTAAATGGGATTAAAAATATTGTCTATTTTAAATACTAGAATTTTACAACTACTGAATTCATATGTGGTGGTATAACATTTCCCTAAGTGACTTAGCTGTTCAGTGTATAACCCAATGAATAAATGTTGAGCAGAAAGAATAAATATTTCTTTTTATTTCCATCAAAACATAAAATATACACTGTTGTATACCGTATAGACTGTTATTGTTGTGAAACCCTGTTCACTATTGTGTCACTAGCTAGAACAGTGAATGAATTTATGTATCTAAGTAGGAGACATGGTTCTGTATTGAAGTCCATTCTTTGGATGAGTCTATAGGACTGTTGACAGATTTGTTTATCATATAATTGCCAAAAAAACCCAAAACTCTTTATCTTATGAAAATAATCCTAACAAGACGGAGGGATTTAATTAAAACAAGGCATCTCTTTTTGCCTGCTATTTAGTTTTATTTTGTTAAAAAGATGTATTTTATTATTTTTTATTTTATTTTATTTTTTATTTTTATTGATTTATTTTTATTATTTTTTAACTTTATTTTTTTGTTTTTATTTTATTAAATTTATTTATTGTTTTATTTTGTTTGTGAAGAAAAAAATTTTGAAAATATTATTTTTAACTAGTTCTTTCGAGGATTGTCTTTTACTGACTGCTTGAACCTGACTGACTCTCTCCCCCAAGGTGTGCAAGGAATTCT
>VWPW01001076.1:0-12444 GCA_013389825.1 Crypturellus undulatus | reverse complement strand
GCGCGGGAGGGACGCGGCGCTGCCCGCTGCCAGGTGCGGCAGCGGCGCGGCCACCTCGGGACGGGACGGGCTGCCTGGACCCTCCCGCCGGGCGCGGCACGACCCGCGTCGCCAGGCACTGGAGACCTCCCCACCGTCCTTGGAAACGACTTTTATCCCAATTACGTTGCTTCCCCAGGGATCGCTCCTCTTTTTTTTTTTTTTTTTTTGTTTTGTTTTTTTGTTTTGTTTTGTTTTTGTCTTTGTTTTTCACACCTTCGGGAACGACGCGTTGTCTTCACGCCCTGAGAAAGCTGGAGAGCTGAGCACACCTCCAGGATGCGCACTCTGCACACTCACCCAGCTCTGCCAGCCTTGGGCACCCTGGCTTGGCTTTGCCAAGACCCACCTAATGTCCAGATTTGTGAGAAGGCTGTCAAGACAAATATCTGATTTTCTTTGTTTGTTCTGTATCTTTTTTTTCATTCTTTTTGTTTTGTTTTCAATATTGAACTGTGTTGGTATGAATTTTCTTGCTCTCTCTGGCACTGACTGATTTACTTTTGCTTCGCAGTTCTTGCAGGGACATATGGTTTGGAAACATATCTTCCTCAAAAAGCATTGACCAGAAGGTATGCTTTTTTTCTGATGGTCAGTCCCAGACTATTCCGTGTGCTGAGAAATGCTGGTTTCAAAGGTAGGAGCTTGATTTATTGGATTCAGAGAGGTACTGAGTACTGGTGGCTGTGTGTGACATCCAGTGATTTGCTCTTTGGTAGGGAAGAGCAGCTCAAGAAGAGTGCAGGTTGCCACAGAAAGGAAATCTTATTAGCTCTGGACACCAAGAAGGAGGCTGCCCTTTATTACTGCCCACTGGACCTGGGAAGCGGAGGTTGATCCCACGTGTTGAGCTCAGCAAGAGCCAAACTGCAGGAGCAGGTAAAGGTCATCCCGTGTCTGAAGCAATGCAGGGTAGGAAATGTCAGTGCCAAGGACCCCCTCCTGTCTGCTTTTATTTGGCGTCCTTTGCGCACAAAGGACATCCAGGCTTCACAAAGCCACCCTGCTGCACGGCACAGCCCCGCGCTGCGGACGTGCGGAGAGTAGCAAAACTCCTCTTCCTCTGGAGAAGAATCTGCCATAAATCACAGCTTGCTGCTCGTGCGTTGAGATGCTCCGGTGTCCTGGCTCCTGTGGGAAGAGAGCACCACCAGCATGTGTGCGCCGCCCTCTTCCCGCTCACACGGCACAAAACCCACAGCCCTTCTCCAGGCGCCTTTGCTTCATGCTTCAGCAGCTGCCGGTGCTACACGTTTGTTGTGTTCATGAGGTTAAGAACTAGGGCTTGAAATTCATCCTTGTGCAGAGGCCCAGCACGAGGCTCATTCCCCACTTGCACCCGCAGGCCTGTGTACCGCTTGCATCCCATAGGGCTTAAGTGGAACGTAAGTGGACCCTGGGCCTTGTGCTGGCGGCCTGCCCGGCACTGGGTTTCAGCTCGGAGCCCAGGCCTGCAGCTCTGAATCACGCCCATAATCCTGCTGAAGTCAGCGGGTTTCATCCTGCTCCCACCGCAGCCAGCGGGACGGCTCGCACGAGAGTGGCAGGGTCAGGCTCTGTGTTTGCGTGTGCTGCAGAAAGTGGAACAATTAAGATTAAACCAATTAAATTTTAACAGGTCTGGAAAGCGTTTTATTACATAATAAACACCAGGGATTAGCCATGTCAGGGGTTGCTGTGTGTATATACATACATATATATACTGCACGAAGCGGTTCCTGGCTGCCTGTGGCGCTTGGTGCTCCTCCTCGCTCAGGACCTCCTGCTCCCGCCGTGGGGCTGGTCCTCCGATCATCGTGCAGTGCTGAGGACACAGCTGCAACCCTGCAGCGCAGCGCCGCCCCCAAAGCATCCCAGGCACAACATATTTCCTAGCCCAAGCGAAGGCTTTTCTAGAAGAAATTTCACAGGATACTTGGGGGCTATTTCTACACGCGTCCTCCAGAGGCCCGGAAACCCTTGCGCTTCAGGACGTGCATGCTTTGAAGAGCGAGTGGCCAGGCTGGGTCTGTGCGAGGTGGTGACATGTCTCGTCTTGGACACAGAGCTGATAAGTCCCCCTTGTTTCGGGCATCTGCCTGGCAGCCAGTCCCCACTTATCCAACTGCTTAATCAAGATTGCCCTGGCTGCAAGCGGGCCTCGTTCCCACGTGGGTGAGGTATCCTCGTGAACAGCTAGCCTCAGGAGCTGGTAAATGTGCGCCCAAAATGACACCTAACCCTAAGGTTTCAGGCTCTTTTCTGGATAACCAGATTTAGAAAGGATGCAGAAATTGGCTTTTGGGTGCTCCTGGGAGCACACCCGTGGCGCAGTGTGTGGCAGTGNTGGGTGCTCCTGGGAGCACACCCGTGGCACAGTCACCCCTCCACGACGGCCCTTGCTCCGGTTTGCCCGCGGATTCCATCAGCAAGCTGCTCCTGGAGCCCCTGCAGGGCGCCTTGGGACCGGGGCTCCATGGGGTATCAGCACCCGCACCAGGCTCAGGGCCTGACCGGCTCATCTGAGCGGCGTGTGGTAAACACCCAGTCTCCCGTTTCCCTTTAACACACCTTTCCCTCCGCATTTCAGCGTTGTGGCTCGTGCTGCTTCCTCCTCCTCGCTGACGGCTGTGGTATAAATAGAGCAGCCTCCGTGTCCCGCACGCAGCCAGGCAGGTGGGAGGGAGGTTTGGACGTCGCTCGCGGTGGTTTATCTGTGAGCTCGCCTAACGAATGCGGCCTGTAATTACCCAGCAGCAGTTGTTAGTGTGTCCCGATGAATCAGAGCTTTCTAACAACAACTCCAGCTAGAAACGTAAACTGTTTTTCTCTCTTGGAGTGGAGGCTCGAGAGAGGATTCCTAATTGTTCTCGTCCCTTCTGGGGCCGCTCGGGGATTATCCCGCACCGGCGTCTCTCCAGGCGGTTTGCAGTGTATCAGCGGGCTCTCTGCCAGACCAAAGGGAAGGGGAACTTGGTTTTCCACATCTTAATCCCCCCTCCACCCTTCTTACACTGCTAAGGAAGAGTGCGGATCAGAAGGGATTTGCCCTCCTGGTGCTCTGCCTTGGTTTGTCTCTCCTGGACGGCAGAGGTAGCAGGCCCTGCCTCCCGCGGCATTTCCTTGAGCCTTCCCTGGAGGGAAGGCCCGTAGGTGCCGGAGGGCTCCGAGGAGAGGGCGGGCTGGCAGGGATGGCCACTCGCTCGTGGCCGGGGCTGGAAGGAAACAGGCCAGGAGCTCACGCCGGGTGCGGGCAGCTCGGCCCCTTCCTCACCCTCATCCTCCAGTGGCCGGGAGAGCTGTCCCCAGCCCTGCACCGTGACTGTCCCGCTGGAGGCGCCGACGCCGTGCGGGCGGCCAGGCTGCGCGGGCCGCCCCGGCTGAGGCACGTCCGCCCCACCGTGCGCGGGGCCCGGCCACCCGGCCCCGACGCGCTGCCGCCCTCCCCGGGGTGCAGGCCCCTTCGGGAGAGCCGGAGCCGCGTCCTTGCGCCGACCTTCGCCTGACCTTCCAGGAAGGTCCGTGAGGGCTCCGCGAGGGCCCAGGGAAGGCGCTCGCATTGTGCAGCCCCAGGGTTTCCAGGGAATTAGTCAGCGGGCTGGAATTGTGCTCTGCGCCTGTGACCCCCCCGTCGCCGCCGCCGCTCCCATCGCCGGAGCCGGACCGGTCCAAGAGATATGTTGCCAGGGTGACAGCGAGGTGTGATGGATGGACAGAGAGTGGCTGCGGAGTGGCAGGGCCGCTGGTCACTAACCCAGGGCTGTGTTTATAAGAAGGAAGAGGCTGTTTCCTGGAGGGAACATAATGCAGCGCTAAAAAAGGCAGGGGAAATACATCATGCGGGGAGCGCGCAGCCCCGGCGGGGAGAGGAGGGAGGGCCGCCGGGGAGCCCGCGCCGAGGCAGCCTCCAGGTCAAGGTGCCTTTGACAGGGGCCTTTTTTATAGGCCATTTGCGTGAGAGTTCGCTGCTGTTTCTTGCAGCCCTGACAGCGGCTCAAGGCCCGGCCGGGGCTCTGGGAGGGTCTCACCTCCGCTGCCGCTTCCCAGCCCTTCGGTTCGGGAGCCGCTGATTTATTTGGCAAATAAATAACCGCCGCTGACTATTGTTCGGCCGCAGAGTGACAGTCGCTGCGGACTGGAGCGGGCCCCTGTCACACCGGGAGGTGTCGGCTTCGCACATGGGCGTGCGGGGAGAACCTCCGGCAACAGCTGGCAGCAGAGCCGGGGGCGGCGGGACGCGGAGCGCGGCGGGACGCGGAGCACGGCCGGCAGGTATCCCGCCCGCCGCCGCCGCCCACCCGCACCCGAGCTCCTCCAGAGCCGCGGGAAAGCCCGAATCCTTCCCGACAAAATTATTTGAGCGAAAAATTCAAGAAGGGACCTTTGCAAAAGAAAAAAGGAAAATTCCTAACCTCATTTTTGCTATGCAATATGCCATTTTTTATGTATTTACAAATTATTTCTGTTTAACATGAGCCACTATATACATTCTGAAAATATTTTTTTCTCCTTTTTCTTCTTTTCTTCTTTATTCCTATTGCCCTGCAATTGCTGAGCAAGTGATACTGCAATTTGTGTTTTCTTTTTATTTTTTTCCTAAAGTTGCAAAGCTCTAAAATGTGACAACATAGGGAAAAAAAGACAAGAAAATATGGGAGGAAATCTACTGCAAACGTCAGGCATTCTTCAAGCCGCTTCTGGGCAGAGGCGAAGAAGAAGACAATGAAAACACAAAAATATGTTGTTTCCAAAATTTGAACAGTGTTCTGGTTTATGAAAACTGAAATAAAAATCAAAACTTCTTTTAAAAAAATGTTTCAAAGTGTCCTATTGTAAAGCTAAATTAAAAGCTCCTCTTTTCCATACAGTAGTTTTCAATCAAACTCATTTTGGACAAGAAAATTCTCCATAACTTTTGTAAACCATATTTCACATTGTTGTAGTTAATAATAATAACAATAACAACAACAAAACCATAATTCTACTTTATAGAAATAATAATACAAATCCTTAATTTCTTCTTTTTTCAGCAAATATCTGTATTTGGGTGCTCTCCTCATTGCTGTGAGACTAATTTTTTTTCTTTTGAGGCAAGGTTCATTTTTGGCCAATATTTTTGATTTTCCTTTTTTTTTGTCTTCAGATGAATATTTTGTCTGTGGTGTTTTTCATACCTCCATTTTTCTAATTAATGCAAATCATGCCACAAACTCCTGAATGATTTTAATATCAATCAGTTAATAATACTTTTTTGCTGCACAGCCTGATTGCTATCTCAAAACCACTTTCCTAAGTATTTGATGAGTATTTGTATATTTAATATTTGCATAGTTCTAAGTGACTTTTAATATGCGGTTCTTTTACCCAGTTGCAGTTCAAATTAGCCTACTCGCACGCGCTTACATTTGAATTTGCTTTCAGTTCCGATTTTGTACAATGTGCTGGATGACTTAAAAAAAAGGCAAAAAAAACACCCCAAGTATTTAATTTACTTGGTTTGTCTGACATCTCCATTCTAACTTTTGAAGCAGGAGAAAGCAATGTATATCCATGCAAGTTCCCACACGGGCAGTCCCTAGGAGCCGCACTCAGGAATTGCTGCCTACTCGGCAAACGTTGTACAGAACTGATAAAAAAGCCCCAATCCCGGCCCTGTGATGGATGCCGCACGGGCCGGCGTGCTGCAGCGCTCAGGCTGAGGGCAGACGCTGTGATTTGTTATGCTGCTTATTAACACATTTATTATCATTCCCTAATTACGCAGCATCAGCTGCAGCCTCTGCGTTTGCATTAGCCACTTCTTGTGTCTCCCCCGCCTGCCTTGTTATTCCCTTCTTGTTTTAGCCTGGAAGGGGGTTTTTGAGCATCCCCTTGGCTCAGCCACCTTGGGCACACTCATCCCTCCCTTGCCATTCCCAGAGCCCGGGTATTTGCTCCAGCTCCCCACGAGCACGACAGTGACGGAGCCGGGATGACTCTGCTTGCCCATGTCTGCATTGCTGTGCCTTCTCACCCGGCTGAGCGGCTTTCCAGGACCCTTCATGTTTCCAGGCCAATCCTGGGGCCTGGCAGGATGGCTTTGCTCGGACAGAGGGATGCATGGAGCATCATCTAGCTGCTGGGCCTGGTGGGATCCCTTGGCCACAAATTTGGGGGGCTCTTGTGCCTGCTTTGCACGGGGACACTGAGCTCACTGTCCACCAGCCTTGGTGGCCGAGTCCCGCTGTTCACCCCGCGCAGCCCTGGGTCTTTTCCGCCACCGCGGCCACCAGGATCCTCCTCCGCCGCGACAGGGAAGCGGGTGCCCACCCTTCGTGCAGGGACCCGGTCACAACCCCGACGCAGGGAAGGAGGTCGGACCCGGCCTCCCACCCTCTTCCTTCTGGGGGGCCACGCGGCACGGAGTCTGTCCCGCGCTGGCGCTTTCCGGCTCTCTGTGAGAACGTTCAGTCTGTGGCTCGTTCATTGACTTTGAAGAATGTCCCTTTATTCACAATGTTATTTCCTTTAATCACTGTGGGGTTGCAGGAAGTCTTCTTGGAAAATTATTTCAGATTGGCTGGAATCACCGTACTGTTGCAGGGATGGAAAACTCACTTGAACTTGTTTTTATTTTACCTTAAAAAGTCACTGTCCCCAGAAGGCTCAGATGATTTTGGATAAACATGTGAGTTCCAAGGGTTTTGTTGTTGTTGAACTGTTTTCTTCCCCATTTTCTTTTTGCAAAATGTACCTCAGTATCTTTCCAAGTTCCTGAGATTTACTCAAGACCAGGGGTGCAGAGCCGAAGGGGAAAAAAATGAGACATTTGCATAAACAGATTTGGAGACAGGCAAATACATCATTAAGGAACACAACATGTTAGTGGAGATAATGACGTGATGAGACATCTTGAACAGTCTGTTAGAAGCTAAAACAACCAAATTTTCATCTACTTGAGGATAACTCTGTCAATGTGGCAGAAAAGAAAAGGAGATAGCCTATAACTTGAATTTTGCAGAACTTCCGCCATGCTTCCACGTGAAACCTGTATGAGCAAGGGGGAAGAACATGGCCTAGATATATTGGTGGCCAGTTGGGACCACAGCTGGGTGGGAAATGGTGCACAAGCTGGGCCTAAGGATCACACGGGATCTCCTCTGGATCAATGCTTCATCAATGGTTTTCATCAGGTTGAGGCAGCACCAGTCTAGTAGAGCCTATAAGAGTGGAATTTAGATTTGGTTGGCAATTTGGAAGAATTTGAAATAAAACCGAGCAAAAGAACACATATAAGGCTTTCCAAATGGTTGAGAAAAATCAACTGTGCAAGTGCTCTCTGGGAATGAGCATGCATGGTCTATGGAAAAGTAGCTGGAGGTGATAGTGGGTCCCGAAGGGAACACGAGGCGACAGCATGGTGCTGAGAAGAACAAAATCAGACTGGGACATACAAATAAGGTGTCTGCAAGACACCTGGTGCAATACTAATGCACTTACAAAGAGCTGTCTAGAGCGCTGAGTCCCACTTTGGACACAGCATTTCATGTCGTGGATCTTGGAGAAAGCCTGGGGAAAAACAACTAGAGTGATCAGAAATTCAGAAAACATGACATACTGGAGAAGGCTGAAGGACCAGGGTTGCTTAGTGTCAAGAAGAGAAGACTGCAGGGAAATAAGATAAAAGTCTTCAAATACATGAAGTGTTACTACAAAGCAAGAGATAATGGGCTATTATTTATTTTCAGGGCAGATAGAATAAGAAGCCACGGGCTTTCACTGAAGTGACTGCAGCAAAGAAAGATTAAAACTAGTTTTTCTTGGGAGCTGTCTTTACCACCAGAAGCTCCTTCTAGGAAGAAGTTAGACAAACCTCCACCAGGAAGAGTTTGGGAAGAGTCTGCCTCCTCCTGGGGCAGGCAGACAGGCTAGGTGACCTTTCTAGGGCCTTCCAGGCTTATTTTCTATAATTCTACGAATACAGATACTAGAAAGAGAGAAGAACATTTTGCCTCTAGCCAGTCTACTCAGGACTGATCCTTGCCAAGTGTGTTGCTTCAGTTGCAAATGCCATCCTAGGCAGGTTTCCATCATTTCCATCACCTTGCTTTGTTATTTACTCTTAAGCAAACTTCTTTGTTATTTACTCTTAACCCCCTTATTTTTTTAATCCGTTCTTTTGCCCATTTCTGTCCACCTCTGCATTCTTGTGTTTCCTAGAACGATCATATGCCTGAAGCGGTTCCTGACAAGTCATACATGGAGAAATCTCTTTCCTCCCCTTCCCTGGAATGCCTCCATGTGGGATCTCAGTGCACCCCAAAGCAGCCACGTTTGGGTTCACAAACTTCCCGGTGACGGACTCGGGCAAGCTCCTGGTTTCACTCCCACTGCAAGGCTCCCGCTGCTCCGCTGTGGGTTGGGTGTTTTCCTGTTTGTGGAAAAGGACTGCGAGCCATTGCCCCCCTCCCTGTGCGGCTTTGCAGATGTCAGCTGGTTAGTGTTTATGCTGAGTTCATGTGATGTGGATTTTTGTACGTGTGTTAGTAACACGATGTATTTTTGCTCCCGATGTTTAAGACCAAAATTAGCCATTAGATAGCTCGCTCCGATCTCCCCGAGCATTTTGTCTAGTTGCTCATTTTGGATCCTAATAACCTGGGTTTTGGCTAACATAGAAAAGAGAAAAGCATCTGATCTGGAGAAGAGAGGGAGTTCATAGTTTTGTCTTTTTTAATCACCAATGGTTAATCAGCATTGCTCAGAAAATGTATGTCTCATTTCTTATGCAGGTTTGTCTAGCTTTTAATTTCCAGCCATTGATTCTACCTTTTTTTGGCTGGAACAAAAACACTCCAGCACACGGCATTTTCTTATGAGAATTTTTATGAGAATAATTGCACATAGCAGTCAAATTTCTTAAGCTTTTTAAAAAAGAAAACAGGCTGAGCTTGATCCTGCCACTGTGGGGTACATTCTCCTGCCCTTGTGTTTTTTTCTGTGGCTTTTTTCTGCACCCTCTCTCATTTTGCAGAATAATTTTGGCCTCGGGGCCTCTGTAGCACTCCAGCCCACTGGTTAGGCCTTGACAGTCAAATTTTGGAAATCTTCAAAGATGGAGATCCCACCGTCTCTTGGCCCCTGTGTCAGTGCCATGCTCAATTTTTAGCCCACCTTGTCATGTCCCCTTCCAGTCCATCTCCCCAGTGTGGCCGCAAGGATGTTATGGTGAGGGGAAATTCTGTCCCTGAATGGGGCACTGCTCTAGTCACGATATGTCGAGGTTGGCTTCCCAATGCTAAACTCAGGCTTAAAGCTCTATCTGGTAACTCCTCTTTACTCTTCTCCCTCCTTTCATACCCAAGACAGTATTTGCCCATTTATTTTTTCTAGCATCAAGCTCCTGTCTTACACTGAGCCCCGTGACTCCACATCCCTCTCAGAGCCAGAGCTCAGTATTATCCTGTGATGCCCAGAGGGACATCCCACTTTGCTGAAACATCTAATGTTGCATTTGTCTTGGTCGAAATAGATCAGCAGGTGAGCTTGTCCTCCCTTTCATGTGTTAAACTGCAGCACATGCCGCCAGCTAGAGTCATGCTGACTCTCAGAACACACGCGGTTATGTTGGATATCCAGAGTTCAGGGCTAATCTTTGAGGGACATTTTTAGACACTGTCCCCGTGACATTTCCCTGTTGAGAAATAGTTTTGGAGCTCTATTAAATTGTATTCAATGTGTGGGCACATGGCATTACGTAGCACTAATGTTTGATTAGAAAATTGTGTGGAGACAAGTTAAGCACCTTGCAAAAAAACTAAATACATGACGTTCACAGTCTTAATGCTCACTGTTTCTGTGAGGCCATTGCTTTTGATTCTTTAGACCGGTTGAATTCATGCTTTAGTCTCACATCCAAGCCTATTCCCAATTTTCAAGCAAGATTTCCTCAGAAGATCCTATTAAGACAGCTATGGACTAATAGCATCTTCACCATATATGGCTCACTTCATACTCAGTTTGTGTGTGACTGGCAGTATATATTATATTGCAATCTGAATGCCGCCAGCTGTTCAGCATGGAACGACAATTGCCTGGTCCAACAAGGTTGCAATATCCATCAAAGCCCAGGAGCCAGGGCTGGCCCTGCTCTTGAGGTGGGTGCCCTCTGGCCAGACCTCCAGCCTTCCTCCCATGCAACACCAAAACTGGACATGTTTGGCCTTTACAGTGCAAATGACTGCTGCAAGACTTATGTGTGTTTTCTACATCATAGCATTTCAGGGGTCTAATTGCAAGGAGGCACATGCATTTTACCTCCGAGCCTGGCCAAAGATCTGATGCTTCAGTGCCCTGGCAGACCTGTGTGGGTATAGTTTTGGAGAACATTTGTATCCTCACACAAGTTCACCAAAGACAAATCTTTGCCGAAGCTTGGGGAAGAGTGAAGTTTCTAGCACTACTGCCCTTCAAACGTCTTTGCTTGGTTTTGTTTCCTGTTCTGTGGCAATCCTGCTCTCTCATTCCCGCAGCGCACGAGTCGCAGCTCTGTGAGGGCTGATGGTGGGACGTGCACCAGCTGGGCTCCCCATGCTCTGCTTTAGCCTTCGTGTCTGCTGGTGCATGAGTGAGTGCGAAGATGATAGTGTGACATGTGCGCACGGGCTTTGGGCCAGCAGACACTAGGACTGCGGGTCTTGGACTCTCTCAAGCCAGGTAAGTCCCCAGGGGCCAGCCCTGCCAGAGGAGCATCACCACTGCAAGCACAGAGGCCAGATTCCATGTGCCCAGGTGGATCAGCTCCCTGAAACCTGCCCAGATGTGCTGGGGGCTCTTTAACGGCCGGGCAGCCAGGACAGACCTGATGCTTCCAGGTCTCCTCTCATGACATCCTGCCGAGTCCCCTTCCCGCACTAATCTTGTCATTCTATCCAAAACAATTATGGAGGCCTTGTTGTTTTTGGCACAGTGCTTTATTTACAAATCCCATCCTGCTTATAGCTCATGGTTTCATTATCCTCTAGATGTTTACAGAGCTCTTTTTCTTAATATTTGTGCCATTATTTTACTGGGGACCCGGGTGAGACTTTCCAGACAGTAATTGTCTGGCTCATCCTCTCCCCATCTTCTTTCTGAAGATCTGCCTGTCCCCTGAGGCCTTCCCTGGGCATCCTGCAGGACAAGGACAGGTACAGACTGTGGGCAGTAGCCTCTGTGCCCTAACAAACCTCTTTCCTGTGACTTTGCAGTTTCTTGGAATTACTTGCCCTCTATCCATAAGGGCTGGCCTCCAGTCCTCGTGGTCCTTGCTCTGGCTCTGCATTTTCCTTTTTAAAAGTGTGTCTTTACCCAGATGGCATATGGAGCAGCTGCTAAAAGCAGAAGGTAGCCCTTTCTCTTTCCTTCTACACTGCTGTGTCCCTCTGTGTCCTCTGCGAGCTGGATCCTGCTGCTCCAGCAAATGCCCCCTTCTACATCCCTTCGCTTCCCCTTCCCTGGGAATATGAGGGCCTGGCTGGGTCCAGCCCAGGTGGGGTCTGTGTTTCCTGCACCTGGTCCCCAAGGGGATCTGCTGCCGTCGCAACATCTTAGCAATGCTGGGTGGCCCTGGAGGGTCACTGTTCCCTTATGGGCAGGGGCAGGAGCAGGAAGGTGCTTCCTTGCTACATTCACCTCTCTCTGCCCTACAGAGCAGCTGGAGGCTTGGGCTGGATCTAGAGAGACCTCCTAATGCCCCTGCCTGGCTGCTGCTGTTGTTGGCTGGGGACGTGGACCCGGCTGCATGGCCAGAGCGTTCTCTGCACCGCCAGCACGCAGGGGACAGCGGCAGCGCTGGCTTCCGCAGTGGTGTGGCTGGGAGGGGACACTGCTGTGTGGCTGTGGCCTCGGGGTGCCCCTCCGTGGGTGGTTGGCTGGCTGAGGTGCTTGTCTTGGGAAGGCAGGTGGGGGCAGAGCAGCCGCTGGATTTGTGGTGCCATTAGCATGGTGCAGACTCGAGTCGCTGCCTAATCCTGCACCTCGCTCTGCCGCTCGTTCCTGCCCACGGGCTGTCTGTCCCAGGGTCTTGTTTAGCCTTCTTTGCCACAATATCTCACAGTCTTTAATCTGCTTATCCGTGTAACCCTGCTATAAGGTAAAGGGTAGTTATCCTCGTTTCAGAGGTAGGGAACTGAAGTGATTCTTTTCAAATGCAGATTAGTGCTTAATGATGCAGAGATAAAGATTTTAAAAACATGCCTGAGACAACAGCCATAAGACATGCAGCCGAGCTGGGTGTTTCTGCAAATCCCATTAAACACCTCCGTCTTTTCCAGCTGCTGCTGTCTCGGGGCAGACCTGGCCCAGCAGGCAGGACTGGAGTGACCCACGCAGGGAGCCTGCGGAGGAGCGGAGGCCGGGGATACGGAGGCCGGGGATGCAGAGGCCGGGAATGCTCAGTGCTCCTGC
>VWPW01001067.1:0-93433 GCA_013389825.1 Crypturellus undulatus | reverse complement strand
GAAAACATTTAAATGTGGACAAAAATGAAGCTACCTTAACCATACCCACTTTCAGTAGAATGGCTCTGTGCTGCCCTGGGAGTTCTTGCCAGCTCAAGGGGCATTCCTGCAGGGAAGGGCTTGGTAGTGAGCAGCTATTGCTAGCTAATAGGTTTTTTTCCCCCTCTAGTCAGAAAACTTGTTCTCTTCATCTTCCCCCTCTCTTTCCTGCCTTCTTGTGCTGTGCGTTTTTGCTGTTAACAGAGATCGCTGCAAGGAATAAACTGACCATTTGGGGCAGTGAGCCCAAAAACTCAAAAAACAAAGTTATTTCCTTGTCGTGTGGCTTTGGTTTCTGTGGTCATCTGTGTGCTAAACTAGAAAGTTGTTCTGCTATTTTATTTTTTTGTCTCTACAGAGCAAACTCTCATCATATCAGGAGCTATAAGGAGAGTAACAAGGCCTGCCTGGGGATTGTGCTGCTATCATGAAATGCAGTGTGGTGCTGTTTGATAATTTGTTTTTTCCTCTGTATATATTAAGTTGCATGTTCTGGCTCTGTCTGCTGAGCCAGCAGTGGTACCCGAGCTGGTCCTGCCGTACTCTAGCCCATCAAAAGTCTTTGATTTTCAGTCTGGTCAGATCCTTTGATTTATTCGCTCTGAGGTCATGCAGCTGCTGGTGCTGGTTGGGCTGCTGCTGCCTGGGCTGATTTACGTTTCCCCAGAACCACCTTAGGGTGGCTGAGCCGGAAGGGGAGAAATCCCCCAGCGTAACAAATGCTGTGACAAAATGAATGTCCTGTCACTTTGGAGGAGATTGATTCCTCTGTGGGAGACGGCCACCTGGGCTCGGGGAGATGGCTGCCATGGAATGGGTTCTCCCCGAGATATGACACCTCCACACCGAGAGCAGGAGCTGGCTGCTATTTTCAAGTAAAAGAAGATGTGGGGAAAGGAAACTGTAGCTCACTGTTAGCTATTCTGATTGTTGTGGAGTGCCACCACCCTTCCTTTGCACCCACGTGCATTATATTTTTTTGACTCGCTTAACTCCAGCTCATTTTTTCTTAGGGTGACAAGGATGCTGCAGCTGCCCAGGTGGCACATCAGAAACCACAGGCATGTGCAGAAGCTTCGCTTGGCCACTGTATTGATGGATTCATTCAGCAGCCCTGCAGCCATCCTGGCAGGAAGAGCGTCTGGGCAGCATGAGGAGCGAGAGGAGAAGCTGCTGCCTGTGTTGTTGCCGCTGCATTAGTGAGGCCTAACTCCAGTTTATCCCCCCAATCCATTTTGTATATAGAGCTTCTGCACTGCAGCTTAACACGTGTTTATAACAAGCACATATACATAGGTGAAAAACAGAAAGGGAGAGAGAACTGCTTAGCAGTGATCCTTTATCTAGGGCAATGAAGTGGTTTTTACTAGTTCCCAAAATGACTCGGAAAAGGGATTGATGACTCTCTCGCTTTCGGTGTAGTTTATTGCAGAGCAGTGGCCCCATTCTGTAACAAGGATTTTAATTGACTCTAAAGATTTTAAATGGAAATTGGTTCTAGTCCCCAGTGAACTGTAAAAAGAAATTTATCTTCCTCTGTTTTGCTGGAGAGATATTAAATTGAGTTAAATCTGTCCTGGAAACGTGCCTGTTTTCAGTAACAGACTCCACATGGTTCAGCTGGGGTAGCTACTATATCTTGAGGTGTGAGCTTTGATTGCTTGGTGACCTCAGTCCTAGCAGTTTGAATCAGAGTTGTATATTGGAACCTGTGCTGCTTAAAATTCTGGAATTTTCCTGTATAAAAACTTGGTTTACAGTTTTCCGAAAAGCATAGGGAGCTTGTTAAATGTATATGGGAGCTTTTTGCAAAGCTGGGATTGCTCTGTATGCTGTAGCTCAGAGCTCCTGTTCAGTAGACTGCATCTACTGCACAAATGAACTGCTTGGACTTCAGAGCAGTTGAGCCTTCTGACCTAGTTGTGGTAAGTGAGATCTAATGTTTATTCAGAGAGTTTTGGTTTTAGACTTTTATTTTCTCCAGTAGCACTGCGGTGCTGTGGTCTTGATGCTCCTTATCACTACTCGAACCTCTGGTCCGGATGCTGAAACCAGCCTAGTACTTTCTCTCTAGGGAGAAACTGGCACAAACTATGTAGTGAAAGCAGAAATGATCCTTATTGCTTTGGTACTTGAACCTAAAGTACATGTGTGTCATATCTTCCTGGTGTAGCCTGAGATTCCTTTTCTTGATTCCAGGGTACTCAGTATGTGGATCATGGCCTTTATTTGTTACAGACAAACAAGAGGCCTTGGTTTATTCTAGCAGCCCAGGAGAAAGTGGCAGAATGGTTTATTTTCATGGGATTAAGGTCATCTTTTCTGTGGTGTAAGGGGAAGCCGTGCATCGAATGGTTCCACATCAGCAAAGCATGTACTTTATGTAGGGTTGTATCTACTTTCTTTGAATCTATTATTGGGTTAGATTTTTATGTCTTGGATTTGACAAGGAGCATAAACTGACTTAAAAATGATGCACTCAATTGCTATGTTTTTGCTGGCAGCTTCCAAACATGCTCTGGTGATACGGGGTATCAGAGTGCGGAGTTAGCTCAGACTCTGTGAGTACAAAGCGTTCCTGGAAAACACTTCAAACTGCTGTTATTGGTAACATAAATTCCACTTGTGCTCTTTGCTAGTGTGAAGCTAGTCCTCTAACACAGTCAAATTCGGCTTCATTCACAATCACTTTGTTATGTGACTGTGTAACCTGCGCCCTGTAGTGGAATGTGTGCAGCTGAATATTTTCTACAATAATACTGGATTTTCGGAGTGTGTCACTTCCAGTGATAGAATTAAAGATGTGGCGCTGAGCGCCTCTCATGTTGTTGGTTTGTTACACTAGTATTGCATGATAGGAATCCTTTACAAAATGATCTTTGTTTGCTTATTACTGACCTGTTGTGAAGTTAAGATGACCACATTTGCAATTTAGGTGAACTTTTAATACAGGATATTGACCTTCTCTGTGTTTTGAGACATAAATTAACCACAGAGGTCAGGGAGACGTTAATCATGTCACACTGGCCTGGCTGAGTTGCAGAGCTGGGTTAGACAGAGAGCTTGTCTGAACCAGCACGGTGGCAGCTACACTTCCATTACATGAAGATGCTCTGGCCTTGACAATTACGGTCAGTGCCTCCCGCTATTAACAGTTTGCACAGTCATATTTTCATTACCTTCTTTTTTAATTAAAGTAAACAATAAAATGTTACAGTACAAATGTTTTCGTGTAAACATAGATAGGAAGCCATCAGTAGGTCCATTACTGGAGCAGCATTAGGGCAATTGTGTTAAGGGTTAGAGTAAAGAAAAATACCACTATTGTGAATTTACTGACCTGTATACTGTAGAATTAATTAACAGATAAAGAAAATATATTTTAATTAGGATATTTTGTATGTTTTTTCTGCAGGGCAATACTGATGTGCAGCTAGATTGAGCAACAAACATCTTCTTGACAGGACTGAAAGGGTATGATGCAAAACTGTTAGAACATGTGCAAGCTACATCTTATGGAGAAAATGCAAGGAGCGGGGGAGAAAAAGTAGGTATTTTTTTAATTGTTACTATTTATTTTCCAGAAATAGCAAAATACAGTCAATTCCAAGGCTTCAGTGAGGAATCTCAAGGTAGGAGCTTGGATAAATCATTTTAAGATTGACTGAAGTAACTGACAAGTTTGTTTTGGCCTTTAATAATTGCCTTTGGACTTTCACTTTGAAGTCACCACTGTCTTATTTAGGAGGACCTAGTGCTTTTACATCATCCAGTTTCTCTAGATGAGTAGTAGAAGGCCTCATACTAATTTCCAGTCACACTTTTTTCCAAGTATCTAAGCCCCGTGCCTTAGTATCTCAGTCTTATATAAGCAGCTGCTTTATTTTTTTCCTGTGAATAATATATCTAGTTGATAAAGCCCTAAGGCATTCTCAGGTTGCAGAGAGGGGTTTTATCAGACAAAGTACAAGTACAATTGCATGTTTTTGTGAAGCAGATTTCCTTACTGGAGTAAGTTAGGTGAATGATTTTTGCATGAAAATGTTTAGTTAAAACAGTGTATTTTAAGTGCACATCTGTGCACACATTTTTTATGAAAAGCAGCTTTGCATACCTGATTATTCATTAAAAAGATGTTGTTACTGATTAATACAGACTCTTTCTTGGTTTTATCATAGGTTTTCCTAGCTCTTGCTAAGTTCTCATTAGCTGTGTGTCTTATCTGCGTAGGGACTATAGGAGCAAAGCAAGAACAAATGTTTATTCTCTGTCAGTCTTAACTCCCCATTTCATGACAAAGCAGCAGCATTTATTTTATGTTACATTAGCATTATAAAATAACATGCTTGAAACAATTGGATAGTATCATTCAATGTAGACATGTAATGCAGAGCAAAATTTTCTTCCGCACTTTTAGCTCCTGGCAAAATGTGTTGCTGTGGAGGGGGAAGGCAGAGCTGGAGCTGCGTGCTGGGCTGCTTGTAGCTTATCTCGGGTGCCACGCTGGCCCCGGAGCCCTGGCAGGCTGGGTCAGTGCAGCAGGCAGCGCTGTTACATGCAACGCTGACAGCAAGGCCAATGCTCTTGGGAGCTCAGTTCTGAAACGGGCAGTTGTGTTGCACAAATGTCTTGCTGCCCTATTTATTGTTCAAAGAACTTCCATTCTGACCATTTCTCACTTCACCTAGGGAAGACTGAAATAAAAGTCAAATGGTATAGTAAGTTTTACGCCCAACAGTGTCCCCACCCCTGCTTAAGTATTAGTCATGGCTTTATTGAAGTCTCTGCGTCTGTGGGAACATAGGATAGCAATGTTTGTGGCTTGAAATGTGCCGGCCTTCAGCTCAGTCAATGCCTGCCTAGAGAACTGCTCTCACGGTGAGAAAGTGGTAGTTGTTTCTGTCTCCATGGCTGCAGAAAACCTCTTGCTCTCCCGGCAGGCAGAGAGCTGCCAGAGGCGCTCTTGGCTCAGGCAGCCGAGTTCCTTGAGAAGCTTGAAGAGGTCGTTGCGGAATTTGACACCAATGAAAGCATAAAGGAAAGGATTGAGGCAGCAGCGGAAGCAGGCCAGAGTGTAGGTCACGTCATCTGCCATGTCCAGCCTCTTGCTCTCCTCGCACGAGCTGGTTTGGTTGAAAGCTGAGATGGTCTTGGCCAGCATGACCCCGTTGTAGGGCAGCTGGAAGATGAGGAACACTATTACCACGGCAATGATCACCTTAATAGCTTTATTCTTCTCAAAGTTGCGGGCCTGGAGTAATGTTTTGATAATGATGAGGTAGCAGACAGACATGACGAGGAGGGGAAATAAGAAGCCAAAAACCATTTGGGACACCTTGATGCCAGTGCTAAATGTCTGCAAGTCAGTAGCGATGATGGAGCAACGCGGGTGGCTGTCTGAGTTATTTATGCCGCTGTGAACCAGCTCGGGGATGGAGAGGATGAAGGCGAGGAGCCAGATGAGGATGCACGTGACCTTGCTAATGAAGATCATCCGGGGCCGGAAACGGTGGGCGGAGGCGGCCTGAACTATAGCGAAGTACCTGTCAATGCTGATGGACAGGAGGAGCAGCATCCCGCTGAAGAAACTCATCTTGCAGATGCAGTAGACGGCTTTGCAGGCAAACTCCCCGAAAAGCCAGTACATGGCTGCACTTGTGGCCCAGAAGGGGAGGGTCAGCAGGAAGAGGATGTCTGCCAAGGCCAGATTCAGCAGGTAGATGTCTGTCATGGTCTTGAGCCTCTTAAAGTAGATGTAGGTCAGCATGACGAGCCCATTCCCCAGCAGCCCGATGAAGCAGATGAGAGAATACATGGCTGGGAGGAAGGCGGCACGGAAGTTCCGGACCTCCTCTTTCTCGCACAGGGTCTCGAACATAGTGTAATCGATGGTGGTGTTAGGGTCATAGTCATCAGTGACGTTGTTCCCAGTGCAGAACTAGAACCAAGAAGGAAGAAAAATGCATTGAGATGGGTATTCTGGGTGCACAACCCTTACCCTTCCATGAGTTGTTCCAGGACTGAAGTTGTCATGAAACCAAGCAGGAGTGCCCAACCAACAAAAGGCAGAAAAATCCCAGGGAATTTCCAGGCATTTCTGCATGCAGGCTTTTGCCATAAGTATGTAGGGTTTGGGGTTCAAAGTGGGAATGAGTGCTCGGCCCAAGTGACACCTGAAAACTTTGAGCAAATAGATGAATTTGAGAGTGTTTCAGGACCTGAATGCAGCTGTATAAACACAGCCGATTGTCACATAAAGTAGGAAAAAAATAATACCTTCTTCAGTGTTTCTCTCTTCAGAAGGAACAAGTTTTCCTCTTGACTGATTATACTCAGGAGGCTTTTTATAATTTTATTTTTGTCCTTCCTCCCAGCTCACTCCTGTTCTTTATGTGAACCTTCCAGTAGTGAAAGAACTAAGGGCGGAGGGTAACTGTTGTGTTTGTAGCCAGCAGCAACCTGGCAGTGCGAGTCTTCCTGGCTGCTCTGCTCACTTGCAGGTCTATAGAGCAGCAGCAAACCCAGCCGTGCGCGCAGAGCGCTCTGTGGGAACGCAAAGCCAGAGCCTCCTGTGGCTTTTTCTCCTATGCTAAATAGAGGTGTAAATGAAGCGCTTACGAAATGCACTGACTGAAGTAGGAAATTGTGACGGTGCTGACAGGGACGAGCTGTTGGTATCTCACTCAGGCCCCTGATTTAAGCTCCGATTAATCTTGTTTCATCTTCCTACACTGCCATAATCTCTGGGGCAGAGTGAGCTTGTGGTGTGTGCGCCCTGCTTTCCTGCGCCTTATTAGTCTCCAGTGCCCTTTCTCCATTGCCTGGAGATGAAAGGTTTCCTCTGGATGTCTCTGCTTGTTATCGCTGAGCATCTCGGCCTGCCCGAGCGGGAGCGCGCGCTTGGCTTTCACCACATCCTGCGCTACCTGGAGGCACGCCGCCAAAGTGAAAGGGAAAAGGGCCGCCCGCCGCGCCAAGAGCCCGCGCGCGGGCCGGGGTGCTTGAGGCTCTCCTGTGGTTGCAGGGGGGCGAGTGGCAGGGGCCAGGCGCGAGGTTCAGAAGCAGGTCACAGCAGAGCTGGGTACTTTGGGTTCTCTTCCCAGCTTTAGGTTTATTCAGAGCAGGAGGAGGAAGATGGACATAGTGTTCAAGGCAACTGAGCCCTTCCTCTTTATGCATTTCAGTTCTCCATTGCTAACCTCAGTTAAATTGCAGAGGCCGAGGCACTTTGACCAGATCTTTCCTAAAAGAATAACCCAGGTTTTCCCGTGTATGCAGGAAATGATGCTGCTGCGTTCTTCCTGAAAATCTTAAATTAGGTACCAGAATGGCACTCAAGGATATCCTGATATCCCAGTCTACGTAACTGTCTTTTTATTTCTGTTTTTGTTCTGTGTGTTTCCCCTCCCCACTTCTGGCTCTTAGCACTACTCTCTGCTTTCTCATCATCCATCTCCATGCATGATTGGATTCTTGGTGTGAGAAGCAGCATCACCCACAGATCACTCCAGCACTGTAGGCGGTTGCTTTTGGTCAGTCAAAGTTTCCAAAATCTCTGTTTACCCACAAAACAGATGCAGCTACGTTTCAACCACACTGTTTTTAACATCTTACCTGAAAAACTAGAGGAAGACCGAAAACAATGGTGAACTTTATCCACTTGCCTAGAGAAAAAGGAGACACTGTGTTATTGTTAGCAGTTAAGCAGAGGGTTTCATGCAATGTCCCTTTTGAAAATGTAGCTAAGTTTTAAATGAGCAATACCGTGCAGCAGTAACATATCCCATCATGGTGTTCTCAACCCTGTTAAGCTCCTCGGCTGGCTAAACAAACTCAAGGGGCTATGGAGCTACCGAGACTAATGTGACAAGTTACTGTCGGAGCGTGGGCTCAGTCTGAGGAGCTTGGTGCCTCCAGGCCCATAAGGAAAGTTAACTCTTGCAACCCTTCTAACTTTTATAGTCATTCAGCCTGTGTCTTGTTCTGGGCTGTGAGGCTGTAGCACACTCAATGCATGTAAAAACAGCTGTGTGTGCAACAAACTTGGCCCAGCTGTTCCCTAACAGTGTGGTAACTGGACTGCAGAACAGGAAAGCTCTGCTCCCCACAGGATATACGTAACTGGAGCTGACTGGAATTTATTACACAGCTCTCAATGTCAGGGCTGGCTTCAGCTGTCTTTGGATGTGGAAATATGGGATGCTGACAGCTGGGGGGAAAATTAAATTTGGAGCCAGATGTGATAATGTTGAGAGCGATCTCAGACAAACAGCCCTTCCTGTGGTTAGAAGAGGCAGAGAGGCCAGTGAAAGCTTTTTTCTTCCTGCTATTTAAAGGACGTATCAGTATTTACACCAGGCAGTTGGAACTGAAACTTTCTTGCTTGAGTTAGGGGTGCTGGCAGCCCAGAGAAAGCCCTTGCTGCCTCCTGCTTTACTGCTAAGCCTGTTTGTTCATAGTTTGGACTGAATGCTTTGCCCCTCCTGGCTCAGCAGTCCATTGTTTTTAAAAAAAAAAAAAAAAAAAAACAACTGTTCTGCATAACTACTTGTTATTTGTTTCTTTGCAGAATTCCTTTGCATCCTTCCCTGCTCTGCTGATGTCCTGTGTTACACTGGACTGAAAAGATTATTTGCCTCAGTTTCAGGTAACTGTCATTCTTGCTGCTCTCTCTCTCTCTCTCTCTCTAGTAAGATCTGCTTTAAGTTGCCTGCTACAGCATTGTTAATAATAGAAGCAGTTATCTTGGTATCTGTGCTTAGAGATACTCGTATATCTGTGAATGGTCATGTGAAGGTAGAAGATCCTCAGCTGCGTGTGAAAATCTACACATGCTGTTCCCGAGAGCCTTTACTTGAGCTGCCCACAATGTCCCTTAAAAGTCTGAGCCTTCCCTACATTTCCATCTTTTATCCTGCCTCGGGAAGCTGGGGCTTAGTTACCTTCCTACCCCTCACATTCTCCGAATCCTCCTGTACACGTGTAATCTTGTGTCACTAGTGAGGGTCACAGTGAGCAGCAGGGTGTACCAAGGTATCTTGGACAAGATTATCCTTGATGAGACTTGGCTTTGCTTATCTGTATTTTCTGCTTGCCCAATGCCTTTTGCTTAGCCCAGGCTGCAGGAAGCAGCTTAGTGAGCACCTGCTCGAGTCATCTCTCCCTCCAAGCTGCTTGTCTGACTTAATGCATATCACAAAGGAAACGCACTGAAAACCCAAGCCACCTAAACCTACTGGGGAATTTAAGGAAGCTGGGAATGTTACTGCCTTCTGTGCTGGGACACTGGCATGGGGACCCTAACCCTGCAAAAAACCCACAGGGTCTTTAATTTTCTGTTATACCTTTCTCATAGCCTGGTTTCCGAAGGGCTTTTGTGGTTTTTGCATCTGTCTGCATATAGTAACTGCAACAGGTTAGTGCAACAGTTAACCTGTCTGGTAGCTGTTACCTCTGCTGGCCACTCTCAACCATGTTTGGCAGATGCTGAGGTCTCAAAGGTAATTAAATTCCTAGAAATTTTATAAAATGGTGGAGGCAGAGAAGAATGCTGCACTATCGATCCAACTGGGAAGAGAGACCGGCATAAATCTTGGTCCATCAGTGCATTGCTAACAGAGCTATTTATTTTTAAATTATCTCTTTCAAAGGACACAGCCACGGTGCCTCCTAGTGCCAGAGCAATGCACCAGCATGGCACTTCAGAGAGTGCAGCATTGACAGCATCCTGTTGCCTTGAGCTTTCTTTACATTTCCCTTCTCCTCCCTGAACCAGAGCAGCCTGAGTGCAGTGCCCCAGGACTTGGGTTTCTTCTTCTTTTTCTGTTTTTTTTTTTTTTTTCTTTTCCCTTTCTCTAAACACATGATGGAGTGATTAACAAAACAGGACTGATAAGAGTGACTCAACTAATGATCCTGAAACAGTTCAGCTAAGTATCCTTCCCTTAAAGAGTTTCACCAATTGGCTGTGCTTTTTAATATTTTTTGGTTGCTATTTCAGAAGTCTTAAATGTCACATAACTTTCAGTATAAGAAATCTTCTCCTGTTCCCCACCTCAGCTTACGCATTTGCAAGGCTTAACTGGAGGGGCTGGGCAACCTCACGGTCCTTCCTCCCCACTGCCGAGCACGTCCCTGTCACCAGTTCTGGGCAGGCTGGACTGAACTTGCTTCTCCCTGCCCTGTGCTTAGGCCAGGGCTGTGGGGGAGGCAAGAGCCTGGCAGAAGCAGATAGGCTGAGAGAGGAAATGAGACACACTTTGGAGTTTAATAGGCAATTTCTTTTTCTTTTTAACTTTTTTTTAAGCTTGTGGCAGTTCTTAGCTCTGGGTTTTTTCCTAAAGTTTCGTTCCTCAAAATATTAAGAAAAACTCCCCTCTCAAAAGTCCCCACAAACTGTAGAACTGGCAGCCTTAATTAAAAAAAAGCCCCATTAGAATGAATGGGTCAAGATCTGCTCCAAAGTGCTGTTTAATCCCCCTGTCTCTCCAACTGGTCACACCTGGGCTTGGTCCCAGCCTCGAAGTGCTGTCCTGGCAAGGACTGTGGGGGCAGCATCAGGTCACATTTGGAAATCTCTCCCCCTGTTCCCCAGAAGAAGCACATGAGGTGGGATTCATCTTTAGCCCTTGACATCTGCTTGTTTAGGCTCACTTGATAGTGAAGGGAGAAACAAATCTTTAAGGCACAATTCACCTGTCTGGGGTGAATGTCTGAAATGGAATTCATTTCATGCTGTGTCAGAAGGGTAGACATTATGGGATTTATCTGTCCAAACTTATAGTTTCTATCACTTCAGCAGCAGGAACTGATCTCAAGCAAGATAAAAGCAGCAGCAGTCCAAGCGCACCCCACAGGTATGCCCAAAATCCTGTGGAGTGAATCCTGGGCTTTATTCTTCCTGAGGAACCCGCTCCTGCTGCTCAGACTGCCACTTCCCTGCACATGGGGGCTCTGGACCGCCAGGAGCAGCCGGGCACCTCTGTGCCAGTGCTGAGGAGTGCACAGATTGAGCAGCAGTGAGCTGCATCCACTGGATTCAGATTCTCTGGAATACTTTGATATATTGGCACAGTTACGCAAACCTGCTCTGTCTGAATCCTCAGCGTGAGGGTTTTTTTTTTTCACGTTGGTCAAAATTGTGAAACGCAAGTTTCAATCTCAGCACCTTAGCAGGTCTTCTGATAGTGAGTAATGTACTGTGTAGGTTGTTACTCAGGTACCAGTTTCTGATGCCTCCACCATCAGTAGGCTTTTGGGGAAAGCAACCGCTATTTCTGAGAAGAATTAATCATATTTAAGTAATATAATGACTTTGGGCCGTTAGCAGCCCCAACTTTGTCTCCTCCCATCTTTTTTTTTTTTTTTCCTCTCTACAGCTAGTAGAGGAAGGAGACCCTCATTTCAGGAGTGAAAAGGCCCAGTGAAGCTAAGTCATAGTTTTGTTTCGTGTGTTCATAGATCTCTGTTACAGAAGAAAGTTGATAATTATTTTTCTCCACCCCTTTAAGGAAATTGTGAATCAAAAGGAGAGATAAGCAGATTTAAAAAATCATTCTTAGAGGAATTGATCATGCATTGCCTATATTGCTATAGAAAAACAAATGCACAATCATGTTGCACAAATGCACAATCCCAGATGTTTTCATATTCCTAGAACTGTTTTGAAATATTCCTCTGAATTTCAATAGTAGGTCAAAAAGCAGGAATATCCTATTCTTGTTTGAGGTTCTATTTCTTTCTCTTTTTCCTCTGTCATAATTAACCTTTGCTAGTTTACCAAAACATAAAACCCTCCTCAAAATAAGTCATCTTCCCCCCAAATACAGAATACGTTAAAATAAATGAGCAACAACAAAGCAACCAGATGATGCGACATGGGTTAAATGTTTAAATTACATCACAAAGATTAATCGATGGTGAACAGATCCAGCTGAATTATGAGATGTTTTTGTTTGGATGCAGCTTCTCCTTCAGGACTTTGCTAAATCATTGATTGCTAGAAGCAGTGAAGATGCAGCCAGGAGGAGACCCGCTCTGTCCGTTCTCCATGTCGTGTCCTGTGGGACCCAGTACATCCATATCTGTCTTCTGATCCTGATCGTCTTGTTCCTGTAACCCTTGTGAAGCCTCTTTCCAGAAGAACATGACAGGGATGGTTCTTCATGCACAACGCAGTAGTTTTAGGACTTCACAAGACCGAGGGAGAGCTGGGACCTCTGCATCTTTGTGCACATGGTGAATCCCCCTCTTGCACTGAGCAGGAGGGTTCTCCAGCTTCTGCCTCCACTTGCTTTTCCCTACGGTCACCCCAAAGGTTGGGTGATCCTGAGCTCCCACTTCCTAAATCAGGAATCACTGCTGACTTGCCAGGAGGAGAAAGCCCTGCCTGGGGAGCCAAGAGCTTTGCCATAACGTGAGCCCCTGCTGGCTGCTGCAGCACAGGGAACGCCTGAGGGAGCCTCTACCCTCCCAATAAAGTCAAAGCTTTGGTTTAAAGAATGCCACAGAGAAAAGGTAGAAGCACCCCCCCGCATTCCACCCCCCTCAAAGCTCAATTTGTTACTGGCAGGGCCTGGCATCACTGCAGTGAACTTGTTGGCCAGTGCCCCATCGCACTCAGCCTTTTTTCAGCTTTGACCACACTCTCAGTCAGAGAGAGGTATCAGTTGTATTATGAGCTCTGTTCATAACCTAATTCAACCTCCTTACTTGCTTCATTTGTTCTTCCCTGCACCACCCTCATTCACTGGAATTTTATTTTTCAAATATTTGAGCAAAAAGTTAATAAAACAAGTCAAAAAGAATAAACAGTCTAAGAGAAAGATAAAAGTCCATCTTATCCATCGCATCTCTGACCCACAGTGCCATTCCCTCCTACAACCTTCCACCTACTCAAACTACAGAGCACTACATGTGAAAAAACAATAGGTGACTAAAGAAAGCATGAACCTTTCTACAAGAAGCAAAAACAAGCTGTGAGTCTTATGCCTCCTGGGCTAATGGGATGTCATGCACCACGGAACAGACAATGCTCTTGTGCATTTGTTCTTTGCAGACTTCATGATGTTAGGTAAACCATGGAAATACAGATCCAGGTGGAATGCAGCAGTGAGCAAATGCAAAATTAATTTTTGCAAAGGTTCAAGGTTTTATGGCTGCAATGCAGATACTCATTAACAGAAAGATTAGGAAACTATGAATGATAAAGGTCATTTACTTTGGGACAAAAGAATTCCTTGAAGTCTCCTTTGCAAATGAATTTTTTATGTTTCTGAAATAGTTTCTTTTTTTAGCTTGAAAAACAAAATAAAAGAGATAGTTGTGCTTAGACATTTTAAAAATAATAAATAGGAGGATGATGGGAACATTTTATTCTACGTTACTTAAATACTCAATCAAAATAAAGTCTGTTGCATTCCTGTGTCATTCAACGTGAATTTGGGCATTATCCTTCCTACTAGAGCTGGAGAGAGAGGCAGAAGCTGCGGAGTGCCTACTCACCACTGTCCATGGTCTTGTTTCAAGCAGTACCAAAATCACGAGAGGAGCGAGAGCATCGTCTGCTGGAGCGCAGCCTCCACGCACCGTGGCTCCTGCACGGACGCTTGGGGAGGCTCTGCATTTTATACTTCCTGCACCTTTGCAAGAGGCTCACGAGATGCCCTGGTGTCGCTGACATTTGCTAGACCCTCCTCTTTCTCCTCGTGCTTTCACCGGGACAGGAAAGCCGTGCCGCGCGCCCCAGCCTCTTCAGAGCGCTCGGTGTCCTCAGGTTCTTCCTCAGCGTGAGGCGAAGTCGAAACCACACGCGCTCATGTGCTCCGAGGACGCAGTAACCCGAGTGGGTTCTGCTTTTGCTCTGACACACAAGAATTGTGATTTTGGTAAAGGGACGAGGAAAGACTCTTCTGTTATTTCTGTTTCTCACAGTAGATCTACTGGGTACTCTTTGTTCCTAAGTTGACGCAACTTCAATAAAAGCTTGTTTCATGGCTGTCCAGCTTGGACAGCTGCCTTGCAGCTCACTGCTGTAACAGCCAGATATAAGAAGCATCAGCAGCTCCTTCCTCACCTTGTCCTTCACTCCTTGTTGGGAGGATTCCTGCTTTGATTCCAAACAGCCTTACCAAGGGCAGTTGCATACACATGTACATACTATAGATAGTTCCATTTCAGCTGGGGATACAGGGATTGCTGTCATTGCCTATCAGCATACCTGTGCAGCCTGTTTTAGCACCTTGACCTGTGCATCTTCCTCTTATGGTAGGTCAGTGCTATTGCTGCAGCCTCAAGAGATGGCAAAATAAAGCCTTACAGGATAGATCTAAGGTGGAGCTTAGAGCTCCTAACAGGCTCAGCAGTACCAAGCAGGTTGGGGCTGCAGTTTGGCACGCAGGTGTCCTGCTTAGGGTGCAAAGAGGGTTTAACAGTTCAGCATGGACCCACATCAGCCAGCTCACTGAGCAGAGAACTGCCAAAAGTAGCTGGAAAGACCAGTCTCACAAGAGAATGAAACTTGGGCAATTTTGTGTGATTGGAAAGCACCTAAAAAGACCCTGTTTGGCCTCAGCAAATTCAAAACAAAGCAAATCCAGTATCTGTGGTCACGTTGATTCTTTTTCAGGGAGGAAAAATAAGGGAGGATTGGTGGTTAAAGGATTTGTATCTAGGTGATATTAACCAATTTAAAGATGATATATTTATTTACAATATGATATATAAAAATATATTTAGATCATATGTGAACAGCCATCTACAGTTTCAGACCCATCTTAAGCTTTGTGTCAGTCCAGTTTTCTCTCAAGTACCTTCTTGGTGTTGAGCTCTGGGTAAGCTGGGGCCAGTGCCGTCTTGCTCCCATTCTGGAGTGCTCAGCGTGCCCTCCGAGCTGTGCCAAGGCAGCTCCGATGCTCGACTCTGCATCCCCCGTGTAACTCACCCAAGGCTGGGCTCTCCCCCAGGTAACTGCACTGAGCACTAGGAATCAGGCCTGGAGACTTATCAGTATTGTCATCTGGCTTCCCAGAAGGTGACCCACAAAGTTTCCTTAGCTTTGCATGGGCACCCATCACTGGGCTTTCAGTACTTCTGACCTGGCTCTTTAGGCAGGTGCAGTTCACAGCTCTGGGGCTCTGTTCCTGTATTTGCTTTTTGTTCATCGATTCTCGAGGCAGGTAACACTACCTTGGAGAGCTCGAGTGTAACCACTTCCGCGAGAAAGGGCTGGAGATCAAAGGCTTCTCTCAGGTATCAGCAGAATACTTAGAAACAGTGGGTGTAAAGTCTTCAGTCATTGTGCTGCCTGTGGGGGTGGTGGGTAAAGTTAGACACAACCCCCTGATTTAACTCTCTATACTTTTAGAATTCTCAGAAGAGAATCAGACTTGGTCTCTTAAGTGAATATATCACCAAGTCCATGGTGACTAGAGCCAGAAAACAATGAGAAGAAAGAAGCTTTGCAGGTAGTGGCAAATATCTTGTGCATATTCACAAGTTTTAGCTTCAGAGTTTAGGTACATACTAAATTGTGTTTTGTTAGAGCCTGCTTCTTTCAGCAAATTGTGTTCCTGAAAACAGCTGGAAATTTTTAGAACAATTACTTGCAATGGGTTTATGTTACTGAATATTCTTGTCGCAGTAGTGTTTCATGGCAGGCTAACTCTAAAACATTTAACAAAGTTTTGTTTAATTTGGATGGCTTGTTTGCAGTCCATTGCAACTGTGCCTTAATGGCTCTGTGTCTTCAATATATTCCCTTGAATACATCCTTCCTGTGAGCTACCTTTGAGTGCCCATGATTATTCAGACATAATACACTCCTCAACAGTGCCTGGCCTAATCATTGTCTTGTGGTGTTTTCACAGCATTATATGTTCTTTAGTCTAAAATTCAAGTTAACTTTAAGAAAATATTCAAGATGGAAACTATCTGAATTCACGGGTATCTTGTTAGAAACTTGATTTGTTATTGTGTTCCACTGCAAGAAAAGAAGTCAGTGGTACGATTTACTACCTGCACTGCAGTGTTAGAGCTACATGGAAATTATTCATCAATATTGCTTTACAAAAGAAATGCAGTTCCCAATAAATTCCACAGGAAATTAGCTCAGAAGAAGATTTCACTTCAGGTTGGTTCTACACAAAACACTAAGTTTGATGAACTGAACCAAAAGATGCTATTTTGAACTGATTATTTCAAATTTATATGACATTAAATTGCAGCTCATTCAGTGATGAAATGTCTCTGTGGGAATTCAGTTGATATATTTCACATCCATATCCTGGTCTGTAAAATAGGACTTCCTGCAGTCCCTTCTTCAGCCAAGTCAGGGTTATCACAGTGCATCGTAGCAGATGGTGCCTGGACAGCACGCACAGGCTGGAGGGGAGCTGTGGTATAATCTTACCAAGCAGAACTCAAAAGGCTCTATTGTACCTTGACAAGGTGCAACTTCATTCTGAAAAGGCGTGAAATAAGATGCTTTCATGTCCCCAAATCAGAGCTTTTCTGCATTTCCTATTAGCTTGGTGTTAATGGAATTGAGACGTTAGCAGAGATGTAAACATTCATCAGTGGGTGGAATTCCATCCAGCTTCACCTGGATGCTCAAACAGTGCTCAGCGAGCAGCACTGACAAACAGCTTCAGGTGAGCAAACCAGAATGACTACAGGCCAGCTCCAGACTGAGTATCAGCAGAAGCTTTTTCATAAAACTGAAATAAAACATTATAGGCTGAGTTTAGGTATTACAGGTGCCTTGCCAACTTCTGACCTGTCCCTGTCTTCCCTGCATCCTGCCACAGGAGAAGACAGCATGGAGCACTAAAGGAAAACACCCCTCAGCCCACTCCAGACCAGGGATGTTCCTGTTCTGGTGCTGATCTAAGCCACAGATGGATCCACAGATGGATTTTTCTCCTTTACCTGAGGAAGACCAGGGTCACGTAGACAGAAGCGCTGGTAAGTTAAAAGGGAACTCAAATGCCACTTCCCAGTAGCTTCTCTTGCATCGTGGTGAGACCACGATGTCTCTGCTGCTTTGCCAGGCAGACAAGCCCCAGTACAAAGCCAAGGTCCCTGGAATCTCCCAGTTCGGCCTCCTGCCCACATACCCTTCTCCATGCCAAGGCTACTGGACTGGCATTTCAGAGACCCAGAGGGAAGGTTCCGCTGCTGAAGTCAGTAGGTTTACTCCAGGCAGGTCTTCAAGCAAACAAAATAGGAGAAGTGAAAACTGAAGTAAATTCCTGACATTAAGGGTGGTAGCGAGATGGGATTCTTCAAGAACAGGGGTTCTTACGGGGCAGTAGGGGATTCCCTGAAAAAAAATCTTATGATTATGATCTCACTATGAGGTTATTAAAAGATTCTTATACACCCAGCAGAGGAAGTAATCTGCACAGCAGTCGTTCGCCTCAAGAACAAACGGCTGCCCGCGACCGCTGGCGTAAACGCTGCCCCTGTGCCCGCCACACGGTTGGTGTCACCGGGAATTCCCCTCTCTCCCTGCCTGCATCATAGCAGGGATGGTGGCATTCTCCAAGTTCTCTTTTTCGCAAAAAAACCACCAACAACTTGATCAGAATTGCATCTGCTGTGCCCCAAAGTGACTTCCCCAACCTGCCGTCCAAGAATTGAACTGTCACAAGGCAAATGCACCCAAAGACTCAAGCGAGCAGGGCAGCACATGCTGGGAGCAGGGAGGAAGCTCTCTGGGGAGGAGCAGAGCAGGACAACGAGCCACTGCCCGAGGCTGCTGCTTGCTCTGGCTCCTCGAACGCTGCAGGTCAGGCCCTGGGGTTACAAAGTAAGTGTCATGCTGCATTTCATTTCATGTTTGCATTTTTCCTGTCACCCTTTCTGGTTCTCCCCCAGTCTCCTCTGGAACAGGTGACAGGATTTTAAAATGGATCTTTCAGCAAACTGAAAGTAGCTGTTCACAAAAAAATACAGGTTTTTATAACTAGCAAGTTTAGCTATACAGGATAGCTTAAGCAAAATAAGACAACAGCCAGATAACTGCAAAACCACTTCAAAAGGAGAAGAAAAAAGAATAACACCACGTACACACATACCCTGAAAACAGTGAAAAAGAGTGTCAAAATGAAAGAAGGGAACTGAGAACAAAAACAGATAAACCTGAAAGCAAGGATTCATCCTTCAAGCCTAAGTCTAATGGCTGATCTCGGTTTAGTTCTCTGTACAAATTCCACTCGGGAGAGATCTGCAGAATCCCCATCTCATTTCAGTTGTGCTGGGCATTCCTAGGAGAGACTGCAGGTCTGTGAATCAAAGCGCTTGGTTATTCAAAACTGCAGTCAAGTGGCGCGAATCCCTTCAAGCCACGAGCGCCTCCCCGGGGCTGGAAGTGCCCTGGCAGCTCACTGAGGCCACCCCAGCTCTGTTTGAGTGGCCTCACGCACCCCTCGGCAAGCTCAGCTCGCGGCCGAGGGGAGCAGAGAGCGTGGAGCTGATCTCTAGCCTCTGCTGAAGCCGCCCCAGAGCCCACAGCAACGTTCACACCTGCGCTTCCTTTGCCGCCGTGCAGCGTGAGTCACGCTGAGAGCAGGCAGCAGAGCTGGGAGCGCAGAACCCCCTGCTCTCCGATCCCGAACCGTTACAGAACCGCTTCTGACGGCGACGGGCTTGTTAAACCCGCGTTTATCCATCACATTTCCAGACGCAGAACGATCCGGCAACACCAGCACCGTGTCTTTATGCAAGTCCTTAATTATGTATGTGGAGAAATATTGAAGTCTCAATATTGAAATATTGAGAAATATTGAATATGTGAAGAAGTTACCATGCAACAGTATTAGATGGAAAATGGTGTGTGCGTAAGATGAGCTCCAAGAGGATAACAAGGAAAGCTCTAGCTCATGCAAGATCACAACCAAGCACAAAATAAGCCTTGGACCGATGAATTTGCAGCCTCACAGGCAAACAAGTGCCTTAAGTTACCAAACTGAGGTCTAAGAAATGCAGTAGCTCTGATATGCTGCTCAGAAAATGCTTCTTCTCAGCCAGATGTCTGAAATGTAGCAGCTATTGGGCTGCTAAATCCTAGCGAGGCCCCGCTCGGTTGTTTGTAATGCAGTACAGTTAAGTGGTGACAAACCCAGGTTGCTCCTGACAGACTCTTGCACCCACAAGTGTGATCTCCACAATGCTGCTCGAGCCAAAACATGATGGCACGGGTGCTACTTTGGTGCAAGAACCTGTTTTTCTTCAGCGGAGAAGACAGTTTATGGTGTGAAACATCGGCAGCAGCTTTCAGGTGTTTATCGTTTGCACTCAGAAAAGCTGTTACTGTCATTAACTGTGCACTCTGGATTTTCTGCATGCAGGAATACACTGATAAGTTAACCTGCATGAACTAAAATGGATTAGTTAACCTGCATTAAGTCCCCAGAAAGACAATCATGTTCCAAATTAAAGTGACCATAATTTCATTTTGTTTAATTCACACCACTGGATATTAAGTTAATGTAACTATCAAGTTCTATTTTTCTACATTCAGGCCACTGAAATGTTTTGTTGATGCTTAGGAACGTTTATTTCTTCATTTTGATCATGTTTCTCCAAGATAACCTTAAAAAAAAAGAAAGATGAAGATAAACACTAGATTTTTTTTGTATTTTGTACAGGCTTGTGACTCCAGATGGGTTCTGCCTTATGGGACAGGACACAAAGAGGCTCAATCCACCCGCACTTTCATGAGAACAGGTAGGAAAGACTGAGCCCTCGCTTTGGCACCGGCGACTAAAGCTTCAGCTCCAGTCCAGAAAGGCATTTCTCTCTGCTTGCTTACAAAGTGTCTTGTCTTTAGAGCCCTTTCCTCAGTGCACACCTCAGTCTGTGCACAAAGCTTCCCTTCTGTTTTAAGGGGAACATTTTTCATTACAGCTCTTTCTTGTTAGGCAATTGGAGAAAGAAAAGAAAGTCAGAGTCTGTTTCTGACTTTCATTTCTGTTTGCCATAATCAGTAGTAAGCAGGAAACCTGCAATTGCTACTCACAGTCATCAACAGGGCACACAGTATATTCTGGTATCAGCACAACCTTATGCAATATATTGTGGTAGCAGCAGCCTTACACGGTGAGGGGGTTAAATCCACAACCTGAACAACAGCAGTTTCAAGCCCTGGTCGCAGTCGGGAAACAACAAGTTAACGCACAGGGGCGGTACCGGTGCAGTCCTACCTGGCATGGGCCAGGCTTCGTGTTCGCCCCAGCCTGTCTGGCTGCCAAGGAGACAACAGGAGGCCTCGAGAGACGCCTGGTGGCTGCAGCACTGCCTCTCAGCCCTCAGCAGCCGCCCGTTGCTACCGGTTGCTGTCCTGCATCCCAAGGGAACAGCAGTTTTCCCAAAAACCCAGCGGTCAGCAGTGGGGTAGAGAGGGGAGCACAGGAGTGGAGCAAAGACTGCTACTGCACTTGCAATGGTACTGCTTCACCCTGAGATTTTTAGACTGATAGGCAGTCTGAAAGGGCGTTTTTTTAATATTTTTAAATAGTTCTGGATTTTTTAAATAAAAGCAAAAAATATTCAGCAGCATTTAGCCTAAAATCAGAAAAAGGAAAGGGAAAGCAAAGGAGAAAGGAGCTGCAGCTGACTCCATGAGACACAGCAGGATGCAAGAGGGAATATTTCATACAAGATGCAGCCCCTGCAGCTGATGGGAACTAAGAGAAACACATCTCAGGGCAGGTGAAAGGCCTCATCAAATCCTGCTTTGCATCAAGCAGAGACAATTTGGACCCTGTTCCCCTCAGCCCAGGAAAACCTGCTGTTTGCCAGCACATCCCCTTCTTGTTAGGAGCTCCAGCACCCCCAGCTGTGAACTTTCCACAACCCAGCCGCGATGACTGCAGCAAAAACATATGTCTTAGGGGTGGCCTAACTGCCAGTCTTCTGGGATAGGCTGTTTAATTGACCCATCTAACCTCTCTTTAATGTAATTTGAGTATAGTGTTTTTCCATTTCTTGCTCTAAACTGCTGAGCGTTATTGCAGTATGATTTTTTGAACATCATATCATCTTTCCTTACATTCAGGAAGCTGTCCTGGCCTTTATCTATGCTTGACTTCAGTTTTACTTTGATATTTTATCCAGCTAAGCATCTAAAGCTCTACTCATCTGTTTTATTCTGTTCTATCATCAGGATAATCCTTTATGTAAGCACAGCTCCTACAAAGTGTTCCTTTTGCTCGAGATGGATTAACATAAAAAACAATAATGCACATCACATGGGCTAGTTCTTTTTAGTTACCCCCATTTTTTAAAATTGGCAGCTGCACGAAGATTTGAAATGTATTCTTTGCCCAAAACTAGCCTCGACTGCACATATAGGATCATACTTTGGAAGGGCATTTAGGCACACACGGTTTTGGGGAGGCTGAACCCCATATAGTTCAATGCCAGGGAGGCACTTAACCTGTTGACTTGTTTTTTAAGTTACCACAAGGTGCCTGGTTCATAATTTTAATCTAAACACCTTTGTACATTTACCCTCTGGGGCCTGCTCCAAAATTAACACCTATTACAGTTCAGTTTTGTAGGTCAGAAGACTTCTGCGAGTGATAAAATCTGATAATCACATTGCAAAAAACAATCTTATTTAAAGTGTCTTTTTTTTATAACTTATTCTGCTTGAGTAACTGCTAGTAAGGGTATTTTTGTGGGGAGACAAAAGCATATTTTTCTGCACTGCCAGACACAAGAGAACCTTTGTCTGCCTGACTTAACCTGCAGGGCAGACTGGAGCAGGCTGCAGAGCAGGGGTGCTGTCAAAGGTCAGAAAACATGAGTCAGGACCCCCCTGTCCCGTGCTGTTTTCTTGAAGAGAAAAACAGACTCAAGTAAACAACTGCCTCCCCAGGGCGCAGCGTTTTGGGCTCGGCTTTTGTTGGCAGTGCCCGGTGGGCACAAGACGTGCCCACTCTGGAGGATCTTAGGAAAGATGGTGCAGGCCCCACAGCTGGTGTCTGCAGCGGCATAGGGACAACACAGGGACAACACAGGGACAGGGTCCCCCGGAGCCCCCACAGCTGCATCTCTCCTGCCCGGGCAGGCTCCGTGGGAGGGAGCTGCTGTCGCGGTTCCCCTGCGCCCACTGCCCGGGCAGAGCGGGCAAGGGGCAGAGGCAGCAGCAGGGGGGTGACTCAGTGCAGGCTTCGCCCTGCGGCGGGTGGGCTCTATCTGCTCCATCTTCCTCGTGGGAGGGTTTCGGGCCCTCGTGAGGAGCTGGGGCTCGGGAGCAGCTCTGACTGGGGCTGCAGGTAGCCAGTGAGCTGCACAGTGGGGCAGGGAAGGGTGGTACCAGCAGCACGGCCAAGGAGATGTCCTCCTTGCAAGGCCAGTGCCGGCACTCCCAGGCCTTGCCTGTATTCCAAGGCTCCCCGACCTCTCTCCCTTGTCCGTGCTGCTGCTCATGATCCTGATCAGCAGCTGGCAGTGCCCGGTGCGGGCCCAGGCTCGTACCGGTGCTCTTTGTGGTCCCCAGTGCTCACACACTTTGCAGGCACCACCTGCAAGAGGACCCTGCACCTCTGCCAAGTCCTTGCGCATTGGCCAGTGGTTCAAACGCTACCTGCTGGGCACCATCCAGGGGCTTTTCGGGAAAAGCTCCTTCCCCCTTGAAAGGGACACCTGGGCACACACCCTGAGCTGCAGCACACCCGGCTCTGCCAGGAATTGCTGCTATTTACATGTGCCGTAAGAATATGGAGCAGATGAACACACACGGCCTCCAAACACCAAAGCTGCTGCACAGATAAAAGCAGTTGCACAATAACTTAAAATATCAGATGGTCTCTGTATAATCAGAAAGGCTTGTTGAAGGAAACTCCAGCATTAATTTCTTTTCCTTCCCAGTTTTCAGCTCTGCTTTGTATTTTCTGCAACTAGTATCCGAAAACAACCAATAGCAGATTTTATGTTTGCATGTTTGCAAATAAAAGCAACTTTATGTTTGCATGTTTCAGGAAGCTGTAACTTCATCTGTAGGAATTAACTCACAACTGGCTGTACCTGCATTCTCGTTTATCACCTGACCGAGCAAACTTCTTGTTCAGATTTGTCCACTTAGGAAAATCAGTGGCAGTGCTGACACGGCCGTGCACTTGTGGGGTTAGTCTTAACATCTCCAGTCAGGATACAGTCAGTTTTCTAGAGCCTGAAGTTCAAGTTCTCTTTTGTAGGAGAACCTACAGCTCTGTAAGACTCCTGCAGGCATTTCAGCAAAAATGTCTATCCGGTGTCAGCTGCCAAAAGGTTTACTTATCTTGGAGCATGAAACTAAAGTAGTACAAGGCAGTATCTCTTAAGTCTTCTTAACACATACGTAAGGCCAGGCTGTAGTGCCTGCTTTAATAACAGCTTGCTAGGAAAAATAAAGGAGCGTAACTTCTTGTATTCAACATATTTTGGTAATGAATTCCATGTATTGTTTTTCTGTTCAGCTTTAGGGAAGGCTGATGAATGTGTCACTATCTTAAAAGACAACAACCAGACTATTGTAACTTTAAAAAACCAAACATGTTGGATTTTATTATTTTTAGACCATTAAAAAAAAGACCAAAAGGATTTTTAAAAACATTACCATCTGATATACCCACTATTCAGTAAAAACATACTAGTTAATAGAAGTGTATGTATCATGTGTTCTTTTAGAGTTGGGAGTCATGAAACGGCTTGTATCTGCTTTTGTAATCAGGGCACTTTTTTCCTTCAGATAGGGCTGTGTTTATACAGGGCACAGCGTGGCCTTTTCAGTACTTCTGTAGTATTGCCAGAAGTTTTGAAAGCTTATGGCAAGGAAAACCACGATTTTTTTTCTTCGCTGTTTGTACTGACTTCATCAGTGTGAGCTCAAGAGATAAAAGAACATGTTTAAACGCTCTCCTCCTTTGTATTTTGCTGTATGTTTGGCTGAGGTCATACAACCGGATTACAAGAGCAAATAAAAGAGTTAAACGGTGAAGAAAAGCAATGACTGTTGAAAAGACCTAAGACCTAATGTAGTCAGGTTATTTCAAGGAGACTCTGCTCTTGGGTTTGGAAAGGCACCTCCTGAGAATTTGTGTGCAGAGTATGAGCAAACTTCCTTAGCTCTAGCACAACCACCGCATGAAAGAGAAAGCAGGAACAAAAGCAAGTCCTTCAACCCTGTTCAGGAGCACTGCTCACGCACCAAAAACTTCCTTCAAAAGCGAGGAGTGAACAGGGCAGCTGCAGCAGACATCCCAGCTGGGAAGAACTGAACCAGCAGCAATTACCCACACGAGACTGCTGTGTCCTGCTGGAAAAAGGAAAAGCTCTGAAGTGAAGGGCTAACGTGGCCTTGCTTAATACTAATGTCAACTAAAAGATGCATTAGTGAAGCTCTAACCTAACTAGAAAGCAGGTGCTGTCAGCAGAATGTTTTTCAGTTGTCCTGTGTCATCAGCCTCTGTGGCTGCAAGTGGAACATTCCCTGGATCAGCCCGTGCGCTGGGCTGGGCACGGAGATGCAGGGAGGCAAGTGAGGCCACGAGCAAAGCAAAGTAGGGACGACTGCTGCCGAGGGGCGGTATGCACAGGCAGTCTTGATGTGTGCATCTCACGTCAGCTACGCAGGAGCAGAACGGGCCCCAGGGAAAAGACATTTTCACTGCGATCACGAAATAAGAAAACAGCATGATTTCTAATGTAAAAACTAAAACCAACACAAATTTTTTGAGAGGAAGATATCCCAAATAACATCTCTCCCTACTGTAGGGCTGTGTTTAAGAATGAGATGTTTTCTGTCTTTTGTAAGACACACACTGCCCCTAAAGACTCTTTTAAACTATTATGCTGATACCTGACACATTAAGAAAAGCCAGTACCCTTTGGAGATAAGTGATACAGGCAAGGAAGATACAAAAGCCGTACAGCACGTGTTGAACTCAAACCAGTATTTCATTAAAAAGAGACACATGAAACAAGTCAATATTTATTCTTTCTTCTCGCTATCCTCAGTGATAGGGTCTGCAGGAGGCTCTTCAACTGTCGCACTGTTGCTCTCTGAGCCAGTGTTGCTGTCACTGGTCCCTTCCTCTGCGGTGCTATCAACCCCTTCTTGGCCACTCTCCTTATCATCTGGGGTAGAGGTTCCTTCTTCACCGTTCTGCTGGTTTTCTGTGCTCTCTTCTGGATGAGACTCTTCTGCAATAAGATATTTTCCCTTGTTATTTACATATCAATACATTTATTTATATTTTCCAATGAGAATTTAGGAAGCAAAGATATCCATAATAATTCCGACTACTTCGGAGCAATTATTTCTACCATTTCGAGTGTGCTGAAATAGACACTGCTCTGCAAGATCTCTCAGTGCCTGGGGTGTTTGCATAGTCCAGCCACGTCTTCCTCAAAGTCAAACACAGCTGCTAAAGCTCAGTAGAGCCACGAGAAAGCAACATGTCTCATTAAACCAGAAACACTAGGCTCGGATTCCTTGGCACGCTGTCCCTTAGGCTTGTGCTGCTAGGACAGGGGGACGCTCCTAAATACATTATTTTTTCTAATGTCACTGTACTGTAAAAAAGTTTGTAAATCAGTTTATAAGAGGGACATGGAAAGAAGAGCATCATCCTTGCCAGACATGCACAGCAGAACTCTTCATGAATATAATCCCAATACGCACCAGTGTAACTGATGGCTAAAAAATGAATTAGATGTAGAAAAGGTTCAGAAATCTTTTTTTTTTCCCTGGGTACATTAAGTACTAAGTATTACATACTGGTGCTGTGATATCCTTTCCTCTCCCCTTTTATAAGGGAGCAATTTAATTAGAAGAAAGCAAACACCTGTGTTCACCAAAATGAAGTTAACTATTCTTAACATCCTGCTGAATGAGCCTTTCTTCCTGTGGACAGCAAGAATGCAGGACACTCCTCTTGCCTAGGGTGAGGCTCCACTGATATAACGTTGATCCTCTGAAGCTGCTGAAGTTGCTCTTCACGTGCGGTTACCTGTCTCCATGGGAGTGTTCTCCTCTTCTTTCTTCTCCTCCATCTTGTTAGCTGCCTGCTCTTCCTCCGCAGTTACATTATTTTGACTGCGCTCAGCTTGCTCAGCTGCTTCTTTTTCCCTTTCCTCCTGCCTCTTGCGAGCCTGTTCCTCAGCTTGAGCTATTTCAGCTGCAATTTTTTCCATATCCACTTCCACCTTCAAACTGCATAGCTAGCAATAAAAACAAAACAAAATTACTATCCTAGTTACAGTGAAAAACAACACATGAAAACCTGATTGTACGTTCAGTCTATCTACATGCAGCACAATTCTTTGGATTTGACAAGGTTAATACAAGGAGCTTCAGCAACTCAAGCATTATATCAGTCTAAGTCCTGCTTTTGAATGAGACAAGGACAGAGCAGTACGTTCTCCACGATGGCTTTAGGCCACTTTGCTTGTATTGCTCTGGACTGAATTCAGTGAAGGCTGAAGGCTCTTACACTGGATTGTCTCAAAATAACCACTAAAGGTCACTGGTGGGACATGACACAATCAGGCGGTTTGTGACATTTCAGGCAGTTTAGGACACTGCCTTTCATCTAGCTGGGAGTATTCTAAAAGAACTAAACACAAGTGAGACAGAGTACTTATAAATATGGATAACTACACGTTCCTAAGAGTATGTGGAGAAAAGTGGCAGAGTTGTACCCTTTTTAGCTCATTATTGAAGGATTCTGTGCTTTCCAAGAACTTCCTCTTCTTCTCTTGGTGACGCTCTTCAATTTGCAGAAGCTCAGCTTCCAGTTTACGCTGGAAATGCAATTAATAAGAAGCTTAGCATGCGGTCAGCCCAAGTACTGGGGGGTTTACTGCTGCATATAAAAATGTTTAAACCCAGGACTTCAAAATGGCCCCATGTGATATGCGAAACAACCTTATGTCAAAATGTTTTCTTTGAACTAATACCTAATCACAAAGTTCATGTAAAATTTAACAAAGCCTGAATAATAAATGTGTTTATGCAGCAACTCATGATGGCTGGTATTAAAAATGAAAAGCAGGAGGTACTTCAGGTCAACAGTCCACTACCCTCAGGTGTACAAACTCTGTGTTGTCTTTTATACTATATACCCCATCGATATATGGGCACAACAGTTCAAACACATTCTCTTAACATGAAAAGACTAATTAACATTAAAAACCTAATTCTCAGGGATAAAAAAAAGCACAGATGGTAAAATCTCCCATCTTGCCACTCCCAAGAAAGCCCAGAGCGTGCAGAACTGCCACTGACACGCAACAAGAACAGTCATGTAGATGATCAAATGACATGAGACTTGGAGTACAGCCTAACACCATTATGTTCAGCTGTTTTTGTATCATTTATCTTTACCTGATGAACCATTAAAGATTGAACCTGACGTTTAAGAACTTGCATTCTAGCTGTAGTGACAACAGAGCGCACATCGGGCACCACGCTTTCACTCAGGATCTCGCTGATGAGACGATGGTTTCTTTGAAAACGAGCCGTAGCTGTGTGCTTCATAGAAAACCCATCATCATAATCTGGAACAGAAAGTTCAAATGCATCTACTTTAATTCCACAAAATGAACAGCTAAAGCCTAAGAGTCATTCCTCTGTAAATAAGCTTTGTACACCAGATCAAAAAGGCTTTTTTTAAATTGGAGGAAAATGAAAGTCTGAAGTAGTAAGACATTGCTTAATCATCACAGGTAATTTATAATAATGTAGGAAGATCATTCTAATTCTTTTTTTTGGTTTAAAAAAAAAAGTTCTTGGTACTTTTTTTCCCCCTCTAAAGAACAGTTGGTGAAGTAAAAATATGCTTTGGGAGAAAAGCAGACCTATGTAGATGAACATAGGTCAAGTGCTGGTCTCCTTATAAGCTAAATAGCAGATAAAAAATGAAAGAAATATTAAATTATATAACTAGGTTAACATTGTGCTGTTGTATTATGCATATTACTAGGAACTCATTTTAGAAGAGAAATTCAGTTTCATGCTATAAAGCAGAATAAAATAACATTCAAAACTATAAAATCTGTTTTCCCATATCAAGCAGCATTCAAGAGCTTCTGCCCTATAAAAGAGATGGAAGTCTTCCCATGCTGCGACTTGCTGTTTGTTCAAGGAGAGCAGGTAAGGGTTTTAACATAACAAATCAGACACAGGCTGCAGTTTTGGTACCAAGAACTTGTCTACAAAACAGACTCAAGAAATTCAACTCAAACTAAGAAGCATAAATTAAAAGCAGAGTGATTAATTAGCATTAAGCACTGGTGAGGACACATTAAGATGACACTCCCCTGAGTATAATTCACATTTCACTAATTAAATCAGTTAATTAGAAGGTATGAATTGCTTTCCAGAGTGTTGTCATACAGAAAAGTCTACACGGCGAGTTTATTTTACATGAAGTTTTCCTAATGGAGATTATTCTTCGGCTACTCATAAACTCTGAAGCAGAATCCCAATACAACATGCTAAAAAATATTACCAAAAAAGGGCATTTTCATTAGTTACCCGGTACTTTTCAAAGTGTTATGGTGCATTTCCCATTGGGGTATCCAATTTAAAAAGGGAAAAGAGAACACAGAGTGGGAAGACAGTAGATTCACAAGAGACAAATATTAAGCAAATTACTCTCCTTAATAGTGTTCTATTATTGTCTTCTCAAAAAGTCTTCTTTTACACTAAGTTTCTTGATCCTAGTGACATGTATGCTAGGACAAAAGCAACATTTGTATCACAGAAAAGAATTTGCTGTTTCATCCCAGGTATGAACAGATGCAACTCATCAGTTAGTATAGCCTTTTCTGCCTGGGTTAATAAATCTGCTTGGGTTAACTTGAGCAGAATGGATTTTAAAGTCCCAAAATAACAGCTCATGGAAGCACCAAATACATGTGCAGAAATTTTGCAGATATCTCGCACTGGGAAAAGTGCTGTTTGTCATTTATCTGAAGGGTATCTCAAGGGTAAGAAAAAAAAGGGGTGTCGGGAAGGGTGTAACTGTCTGAGCACATTTTTTATCTTCAGGTTTCAATGAGTGTTTATTTGGTCAGCCATTTAGTATAAATTTTAAAGCAGAAGTTAAGTTCAATAGTCTAATTTCTAGCAAAGGGTGGAGTGTATTTCCTTAAAGTCAAATAAACTTCAGGAATTTTCTCATCAACTTGTCAATAGCAAGAATAACTCTTTCTTTTCCAAACAATCTTGAATGACAGAAGTTGCTGAACATGTTTAATGTTCAGATCCTTTTGATCCTAGGACTCTGCCTGAGTGTCAGAATCATGTGCATGTGGTAATAAAGCACAAAATTCTACTCTAGCTGGATTAAAGGAGGCATCTAGGCTTTCTGCAGTTTGCATATTAACACCATTATGCAGTTTTAAATAGCCTGGTTTCTTTTGAGCTAGAAGTGGTATTTCACACACAGTTAAGGCTAGAAGAAGTTCTATCACTTGCCCTCCTAATTTTTGGGGACATGACCAAGTCAGCTGGTAGCTGCACACGGTAAAAGATTACAGAAGTAGTTTAAGAAGTATTAAAATAGAAAGCGAAGCATGTTAAGCACTGAGAAGGTTATACACTCATTTCCCGTGGTTGGCATCTGTTTCTTTATACCGTAGGTCCTACAATGAGACTGTCTCACTGGATGTGCAAACAAATTCCTTTCTGCTTACCGTCCGGATCCTCTGCGGGCTGGATGCTCATGTAGGGTTCACCTTTCTCCATGCGCGACTGCCGCTGGCGGCTTTCCTCTTCCAGCGCGGCCTCGGCGCGGCTCTTTGCATTGATGTAGGCCAGGTATGCAGGGGAGTTATGGTAGGCCTTCATGGACTCATTGTACTCTATCTGCAATGTGACCAATATTGATTGATGGCACCATCGGACAATTTCAGGCTTGACATAATTAGGTGCAACTCAAAGTGTAGTTATACAGATGAACTTATTTTGAAGCCTCTGGCTTATACAAAATTGCACTTTGCACAAATAGTTTCTTGCAGTTTTACATATTAGAATTGATTTCATTGACATTCATGTTTTAAAAACACTAATTGACTTTTTAGATATACTTCAGTCATAATACCCGAGAAGTCTTATGATAACCTTGTTAAACAATAAAAATTAAACACTGTAGAGCAAGGTACTTATCATCTGAAAAACTGTGTTTAAAGGTAACTCGTTTTTCTTATTTAATCATTCTCAATACTTCTTTGGAGTTCTAGCTAGATCTTTGATTATGATTTCTCTTTCCCTTAATTCAATATATGAAATGAACCAGTTTTCAAATAATTTATGTTTTTGAGTTTCGATCCATCCCTGCACTGGGATGATACAGAATGCTGCAGCCAGACTACTGTTTGTGTAGCAGGACTGCATCACTATTTTCACCTTCTTTGAAATATTTTCTCTTTCAAATGTTTTCATTAATCTTGCTTTAAAATTTTCCTAGTCTAGATTTTGTATTGATTTTTTTTCCAGTGAAAAATCAAGATGTATTCTACAATATTGTTACAAGTAGCTAAAAGTGTTTTATTTTTTCTTAAAAACTGTAATCTTTCTACCTAAAGAATGCAAAAATATAATCAAGATGGCCCCTGCCCCAAGGAGCTTACAATCTAAGCATTGTTACCAAGTTAAAAAGAGTAAATCCTTGAATTTTTTTGTTTCTGCTAAAAAAACACCCGGTTTTGAAGCACTTTTCAATTGACTTGAATAAACAGCTCTAAGCTCCTCTGGTTTGGATGCCTACCAGGTTTAAGCACAACACAGCAAGTGGATAAGTTACTCTCTGTGGCTTAGGAAAGCTGATGCAGTAACAGTCTTGTAAAAGTCCTCAACACTTACCAACCTACAGAAGATGTAGCTGTCATCTTTTGTCATGAAGATCAATAAAAACAAATCAAATGCAAGAAAACCCTAAAAAATGCTATCTTTTTCCTATCAAGGAAGGATATACTATGCCACAACATGAAGTTACACCAGATTATACCTTGGAAACGAACCACTACGTGACTGGAAGTCTTTTATGGACATGTTCACGACTCAAAAGTAGTAGTTGCAGAGCACCAGTTTTGAAAGAGGATTTTGGTGTTGAGACAATCTTTTCAACACTGATGTTGTACAATCAAATCCATTCATTAAACAGTTTAAATTGACACAACTATAAATACTTCATTTTGAAATAGGTCTAAAAACTGACCAGTCACAGTTGATGTACAGTTATTTAAAAAAAAAAAAAAAGGTTTAAGAGACGTGTCAAGACATATTTCCATTTAAGTTACATAAGGGGGTCTCGTGAATGCCTCATATATATCACTGCATGGGTAAGATGAATTTTTCTTCTCAGACCAGTTCCTAGAAGAATCAGCTGTAATAAACATCCCAGATTTCTTCCATTTACCTTTTCAGCTTCATATTCATTCAAATACTCTTGCTTCTCTTCATCAGTGAGATCTCGCCACATTCCTCCAATAATCTTGCCAATTTCCCATAACTTCAAATCAGGATTGGACGCCTTCACTTGGTCCCAGACCTTAACAGAAACAGCTGGAGCTTTACTAATGATATCTGAATACTTCCAAATTAAACATTTTATATTGTCATCTCAGTGTTCTTTCTGGAACCACCATGAAAAAACAGGATTAAGTTAGGAGTGAGTCTGGCTAAACTATCTCGATTATTTTCTGGGGCAGGAGGTCAGTAGGAGGCCATCTACTGAAACGGGCAACTGCTGAAATGGCTTTGGTTTCATGAGAATAGTGCCTTTAACCCTCTCAATTCTCTTCTCAAATGCACATCGCTGCATCTCTGGGAAAAAAAATGCTACTGAGTAAACACATCCAGCAGTAGGTTATGATAAAGAGCACTGAGCTTTTCAGATCTGAATGTAACATTTCAAAATATTTTTCAGTCTTGCTGATCAATTTGAGTTCCAACAAGTTCTGACTCCACCAGAAATGTTTCTAACTTTACGGGGAAAAAAAACAAAAGGAGCGAGCTGCCAGTGTTATTTCTTGCTGTGAGAGATTAGAACGCCACTTGACTTTTTTTGTTGTTGCTTTTTGGCCTAAGACAGACACGCTGGTAAAGATACTTTACCAGGAGTGGAAGAATTTCCTTCTGGCTCACCCGCTGCAGACAGGCTCAAATGCCCTCCCCAAGCCCAATCAGATTCCGGACTCCCCACGAGTCTCTCTCTCCTACTTTCTGTCAAACAGTTCACAGAACAGCGAAGCAAACGTTGCCACAGGCTAGGTTGGTGAAGGAGAACATGCAAAGTCCACTCATTGCTACTCTTCAGTCCAGCTACAGCACTGTACCAAGCCCAGTTTACCACAAGGAATACTTTCTGTTTATAAAAAGTTCTGTCATAAGTCACAGGAACTTCTGAATGTGGCAGGGTGGATCCTTGTCAGCAGAGACAGTGGTAGTAAATTATCATTTTAGAGAATTTTTTCCCCCCAGGCAATTGGCAACTGCGTGAACAGATTACTGCTGCCATTATTCTGAAGGGCAATGCATCTGTACTTTAAAATTCCCTTAAAAGAATGTGCAGGCTGTTAGAAGTAAAAGTTTAGAAGCTGAAACTAAGATAATAGCAATTAATTGTTAGCACATACAAACGCTAACGTTTATTATTACTTGCTTGGCACTGTATACCCACCTTCCGGCTGTACCTCATGTAGGGCATCAGCGGCTTATCTGGGGGCTTGGGGGGCTTTGGAATGGTAATACCAGAGGAAGCCTACAAAAGAACCAAATAAATCCATTCGTTAATGTGATCACTGCACAATTTCCATATGCACTAGTTCTGGAATACACTCATTCTTGTGTAGTTAAACAGGAAAAAAAATAGCAAGCAAGATCACCCCCCTGTAACTACCAGAACTGCAAACAGGTACCACAACCAGTCCTCACAGTAGCATTTATCCAATCTAAATTTGTCCTTATGTGTGTTAAGTTTACAGAGCAGTTACTAGACCAGTGTCCAAAGGGGCTCTATATTCATGAAACTGAAAGGCACAATTTAGAAATTTACGTGGAAATGCCAATTGCAGCATGGTGTTTTCCTCACTTCTGATAAGCAACTGTTATTGTACCTGTTTTGACAAATTTAATGTGCCTACTGGGGATAGGGAAAGAAAATAAGGAAAAAGTTTTTAAGAGCATGAAATTATCTAGACATTCTAGAAATGTTTGCTCAAACAAGCACATACACATTTGTTATAGAAATATGTTTTGGAATTTTTTAATAATATAAAAAGAAAACATTAATGTGCAACTGATCTCTCAATATGAGCACTGTTGTACTGCAAGGGTCTGAATTAGACTGAATATCCCTGTGTGCTCTTATCTTCCTTTAGGTTAGTACATCAAGCACGTTGCTTGCACTAAAGAGCACTGAATAGTCAGCATTACTGACGGATAGTGGCTGCATCCACCTGTTCTTGGCCCCTCAAGCTACAGAGCACCTTAGAGAACAGATTCATAAGGCAGGGTGAGTAGCACAGTGACGTTAAAAGTCCAACTGCAGGTTCTGAAAACCTCAATTCTTCAAGCACTTACACATGCAAGGAATTTCACCATATTAAGTGGGACCATTTTTATGAAAATATAAACTAGTTTCAAACTTTTCAACACTGTGGCCATAGCTTAAACAAATACTTGGATCTGGCCAAAGAAGCTAGTGTTCAATATTTAGCTTCCAATTTTTTTCTCTTGATACTGAATTTATGAAGCTCTATGAAACAATGCATACAGAATTGCATATAGATATAAATAATGTACATGAGGTATATGCATTACCAAAATGTATACATATATACACGCACAGATGGATTTGGAAAACATTAACGGAAATTGTTCAATGCTTTTAAATTAATAGGAATTTAAAGACACCATACATATAGCGGTATATGCATGGCAGAGAAGGCTGTATATGCTTATGACATACAGAAACAATGAAAGTTCTAGACAACACCTGATTTATTCTCTATCAAAAGAGAAATATCGATGTTCCATTTGGTACAGGATAAGTCTTTCCTGTAAACGTTTCAACAAACCAGATGAACTTCTGTGAAAGTTTGTAAGAGTCATAAGGATGGAGAGCGCATCAAAAATGCCATCTATTCCTTATTAGTTTTTCTTCATACCATGCTCCAAACTGAAGTGTTTTCAGATAGAAAGTTTTACACGTGGGGAAAAAAAAAAACTTAAAAATATAAGAGTTATAGGAATATTTCCTTTTTGTTTCTGGTTTAAAAGTTTTAGGGATTTGCTCTAATTCTGTTGTTTTAGTTATTAAAAAGTTACACTTTCCACAGCATGTTTTTCTTTCCTGACTACACTTAATGCTCAGAACTTTTAACTGTATTTAAAGAAGCTGCTACCTCTCTCTCATCACTTAAGTCCATCTCACTATTTATTCCCTGAAAAACTGATTTAACATCCATTTGCCTCATACCCACAGAGTATAGAATAAAGACTTGCATCTCTTGCATGACTCAGTAATAGGATGCAGTAACTAGAAATATTCACCAGTTTGGAAAATATCTTCTTTTTGTGCTAAGAAGCCTCACTAAAATTAGTAGCTCCCTCCCTCCAAGAATAATTTGTACTCATACACTATAGACCTTTTCCCTAAGCACTTGGTAGCCACTGAAGACCACAGAGAGTCTTTCTTTTCAGGATTCCATATCGCACTTCCACGTCACGCTTTTTCCTTACTGAACAGAAGTCTATTTTCCTGTAAAACGTTTCACAGGGAAAGGGAAAAGGGTGGAGGGGAAAAAAATCAGAAGTAATTGCTGTTTTTATAAAAAGTGGCAGCAGCCAAGATGCAGAAGAACCTAACTCTAAAGCCATTTCTGGTCAATTCCTGTTGTTTGCCGGATGATGTAATAGTTGATTCTCCTACCGTGACCCGGCTGTTGGTGCCCGGGTTCCCTCCCAGCCTGTAGTTGTTGTAGGCCAGATGGCTGTATGGATTGTATCCCACAAACCCTGGTGTGCTGGGCATTTGCTGATGGAAACAAATGAGACAAAAACACGAATGAGATATGAGCTCAAACGAGGAAAACACAGAAATGAAAATGAACTGCAATATGACATGCAAAAGCAATCAGAATTTAAACAAGCAAATGAGGTGTAGCAGTTGATATCTTCTTAATATGTAAAAGTTACTCCAATACAAACCTATAAAGGAAACGGTGTTTTTAGCCAAGCATCACTACAAATTTCTGTCCGAAGTTTGTGGTTTTAATAAGTGTGTAACTTGAAGAAACAAATATTCCATAACTCCTTCACAGGGCTAATAAAATTGTTCCATATATAAGCTACCAAGCAGTTCACAAAGACTCTTTATATCTGTACAACTAAACAGTAACATAGCAAGCAGCTAGGCAATATTTACTATACCAATGAAAATCTCCAGCTATGCTTATTTTCACCCTCGTGCCTTTCCAACAAACATTAATACTAGCAACAGGAAAGACTCTCTCGAACAAAGCATCATCTGTGCACCACCAGCAATATCAGAGGATTTTCTTGGTGATCTGCAGTATGTAAATATTTTAGGGAACTATGAGATTAGAAAGCTGAGGAGATGATGATTCAAGGGGATATAATTGTGTTATTAAGTAGACTACTGAATGACAGAGTTGAACTGCTGCAATAAAATCCACAGGTTAGAAACTACAAGCTCATCTTATTAGATCACTACTTCATTGAATCCAAGTTAGTAAACATATCTTCATTCACTCTGGAATTGGATCAGTTTGTTTTCACCTGCAGTACTGTATGGAAATCTTAATTCTTTCCAGGCCCTTCTTTCCCGTCATCTACATATATACCTGGACTGTGATGGTCCTAACATTTCATTATATAAAATTTCATGGTGTCCTCTGGTGTTTCTAGAAGTTTATTAGGCACTCCGGCTCTAATAGGAAAGCTCAAGAGTCTTTTAAAATCATTTGCTTACTGCATTCACTATAGATTATCCCCCACTCCAATGAGTATATTCAGGAACACCAGAAGAACCACTGTGACAGCTACACAGATAAAACAGGCAGCAAGAATAGTCTATAAACTAAACTACATGCACTTGAAAAGTTCTCAAGCATAGGTGGACACACACAGTTTATTTATTGCACAAAGTTATTCTTTAAGAGCCAGTCTTCAAGTGTATGCTTTATTGCCAAACTCGTAATGCAGCCTGTGATCATGTTATAGGCAGTTGCTGTTTAATAAGCTGTGGTTTTACTGTAGTTCACTATTACTACAACAACAGGTTTTGAGTAAGTTGAATTACATCTTCAATAAAACCGGGTGACCACCAGTTGCAAGCTCTGTGGACTTAATTCTTTATTTCTGCAAGACAGGTGTGAATATTAGAGGGGAATTACCCATCATTACATTAGACAGTTGTTATTACCGATATAATACTGCAGTGAGTGAGGACTGTCAGTATTTTGCTTAAAGCATTCACAGCAGCCATAGGCAAAGTCTGTCCACTTCTTTTTGACTTGCATTAGTAAAGCACAGACTGTCAAGGACTGTGTATGGAGTAATTTACGGAGTGCACAAGACCCTTATAAAACAGGCAATATGTATCTTGTTGAAGAGCTGAAACTTCATGTACCCTTCTAGAGGCTTACTGACTCGAGTTAAAAATAAAACAAACAAGGAAACCCCACTCCATATCAGCAGCCATATCAATATACTCCATTTAACATCCGCAGCCACACTAGGTCCCAAGGGAATCAATGTGCTCTATTTGTACGGCTGGTTCTTGATGGAGGAATCCAGTTGTAAGAGCAGAAACCATCATAGTTTTTCTAATATTCACAAAAAAATACAAAATTGTGTGAAAATGAAAACTCTGAACAAACTAGGCCAAAAGCAGTAAAATATTTTATTTCCACGCATTTTTAAGAACAATCTACTTACACAATATAGCATTTTCAAGCCCTTTTAAATGGAGTCTCGCACAATAAATGTGGAGGATCACATTTCATCTAGATCCCATCCCTCTTTTTTCATCCCTGATACCCTATGAACACTGCTGGATCAGACCTTTCAAATTCTCTTTGGTCAAGGATTTCACTAGCATCTTTTGCACAGAAGATTAGTGCAATCTTCTCCTGTCAATGCAGTAATCCTCAAACACAAGGTGTTAGAGTAAATGTTACATAATGGATGTCTTTGCTTTCAGGTGCTTTCCTGACCACATTGAACGTGATTCAAGACCACGTTTTGTGTTTCTGTAAGTATCTTTCCAAAACAGAGTAAAATATTTTGCATGCAGGGATTTCAAGAACTTTGAATAAGACTGTCACTATGTTTTGTTATTCTGCTCCAAAAACATGCCTGTTCTTGCATTCTACTAAAGTCAGTTAGGCAGGTACAAAAGAAACATCAAGACACACAGTATTTGCCCATGCTTTGGTAAAAGTTGAGCATGACATTTTAGAATTAAGCGTGTATCAATTTGCTCATATATATATACATTCTTTCACAATTTGCGTTTAAAAAAAATTGTTAAGATGGATTTAAACAAGGTATATCATGTTACCAATGAAACAATTAGTTTATGTTGCCAGTGCAGGAAGCTGATGCACCTTCAGTGTTACTGTTGTGGGAGGTTATTAAAGGCTGTATCACCAGATCTGCATTAATGAAAAAAAATCTCTATACTTACGGTTGCTGGAGCTGGGGTAGGAGGCGGGGCATAAGATGGCCTTTCTGTTGAAAGATAAGTGCAAGCAAAAACATTTTTCTTGAAAATGCAAGTGAATGCTTTAAGGCATCCAGACTGCCAAACATTGCTCAAAGATTTAGAGAAAAAAGAGAGAACCCGGACTCAAAAGTTTTCCCAGTATTTAGCCTTTTATTTAGACATAAAATTAAAGACTATAAAATGCATTTAAATGCATTTAAAAAGAGGGTAAGCAAAAGCATAGAGAAAAAAACATCTAGGATTAACTCTGATATTTAAATTTTCTATGAAAACAAAGAATTGGACATGAGAAGTAACATTTCCTATTTTACAGTACGCTTTTTTTAGACAAACAGGAAGAGGCCACGTTCTGGTCACATCTGAGATGCCAGAAATCAGCACCAGCAAGACGTAAGCCCAAGAGTTTGGTCAGAAATGACTACACTTCCTATCATTCCTCTTTACACAAGGAATGTAGGTTCTGCTGAATCAGATCTTTAGTTCAACAGATTAAAAGAGGAAAGATTTTTAAACTTACTTGACATTTTGATAGGCAAATTTTCAGCCACCTGACATTATATTTGTAATTCTGAAAAACAAGAGAATATCATGCTGTTTAATACCGAGCTTTCCCAAATCTCTGAAGCTTCAGTTGTTATAATTATCATTAATAACTTTAGAAAACATGTTTTGGAATAAAGACAAAATAAGGTTTCCTAAGAACTAAAGGATAACAGCTCCTTAAAAAGGTGTGCGCTTTCCAAGGAAACTGGCCTTAAACAGCTATGATCCAGGACACGCCTTATCGTCACATTTAGGAATAACCAGGACCTCAGGAATTATTTTCTGCCCAGGGAATTGCAGGGGGTTTTAATCACTATTTCACGCGGCTCCAGGACCCCGGACTTCACGCGCGCGGGGCCTCGTTACATCTTTGGTGCTGAGAGAGGCAGCGGGAAGCACCGCGCAGGCAGAAGCGGCCGGGTCGCGGCAGCAGCGGCTGCGGGGGCGGCACCTGCCCAGCGCAGCCCGCGGCCGCGCGCGGAGCCTCGAGCCTTTTGTTCTTTTTTCTTTTTTAACCTCGTTTTCCGCCCCAAAACGCTCGCGGAGCTCCGCACCGCAGAGGCGCCGCCGCCGCCTCCTCCCCGCGCGGGCCGCGGCCGCCCCGATTCCCACCAGCAGCGCCCGGTACCGGGAAGGCCCGGACCGGTTCCACCACCTCCCAACTGTCCCCACAACGCGGGCTGCCCCCGCTCCGCAGCGGCTCCGGGTCCGGGCGAGCCCTCCCGCCCGGTCGCCTCTCCCCGGTCCCGGTCTCGCCGCCCTCCCGACTCACCGGCTCCGGGCCCGGCCGCGCTCCCTTTGTTCCCCACAGCGCTGGGCGGCAGCGCGGGCCGCGCCTGCACCGCCGCACTTTCCACACGCAGCTTCCGCACCGCACCCCGGTAGCGCTCGCTCGGGTTCCGCCGCCGGGGTTGTCCCCCTTCTCCCACCGGGTCCTCGCCGGGCGCGGACCGGCCCCCGAACCCCTCCGCGAGGGAAGGAGGGCACCGCGCGCTGTGGCGAATCTGCGGCTCGCGGCGAGTAAAGGGCAATCCGGGAGCTGTGCGCAGGCGCGGTCCCCACCCGCGGCCGTGGAAGGTGCGGGCGGGGTGCCGCCCGCTTGCCTCCGCGTTCCCCTCCGCACTTTCCATACCGGCACTCACCTCCTTCCTGACGGGGCTCGGCAGCCCTCGCCCGCGTTGTCATTAACGGATCCGAGGCGGTCGGTGGCGGGGGAATGAGTTGGTTCTACCGCGTGGTTTCTGTGTGGCGAATCTGCGGTTGGGAATGCCCAGGCAAAGCACGAGGCGGGCGCGACCGTTAGCGCCTCGCGCCCGCCGCCGTTTGGCGCCTTTTGCCTCGAGGCAGCGCGGCATGAGGAGAAGTGGAGCGGCCGCGGGGTTTAACCCAAACACNTTCCTGCCGGGGCTCGGCAGCCCTCGCCCGCGTTGTCATTAACGGATCCGAGGCGGTCGGTGGCGGGGGAATGAGTTGGTTCTACCGCGTGGTTTCTGTGTGGCGAATCTGCGGCTGGGAATGCCCAGGCAAGGCACGAGGCGGGCGCGACCGTTAGCGCCTCGCGCCCGCCGCCGCTTGGCGCCTTTTGCCTCGAGGCAGCGCGGCCGCCGCCGCCGTGAGGAGAAGCGGAGCGGCCGCGGGGTTTAGCCCAAACACTGCCCTTCCTTGAGATACCGTGAGGAAAACTGAGGCGTCTCTGTGTGAGAGAAGGCGTGGAGGAGACAGAGCAGGCTGCGGAGTGGCCTGCAGCGCGGTGATCAGCACGGTGAAAGCTAATCATGCGGGCTGTGAGAAACAGTTACAAATCTGTGCAGATTTTGGACTAAACTGGGCGGAGAAGCTGAGTTACTTAGCAGCTGAGTTGTCAAAGATTGTAAGTTAGACAGGGAAGGCTCCTCTGAAATAATCTGGAACAGTTTATTGCAGAAATGTGAAAAAATGGATCATATATGGAGGTGAAAAGCTTGCATATACAAGCTGTTTATAGAAGTACATCTCTCAGTTCTGAATGTCTGAGGAACATCAAGGATTTCAGGCATCAGTGTTCTACATATGATGGTCTTGTGCAGTGAAAATTGTTGAGGTGCCTGAATTCAAGGTAAAAAATAAAGTTGGGAGTTGAAATGCTGCCATATGGCTAGTAAGATGAAAATCTTGACACCTCGAAATGAAGATTTTGGTGAACCTAGTGAATATGGCAATTGAAGGAAAGCCAAACAGTGAATGCTACTGGCAAGATAGAAAGCAGAAACATATGTTGTTTTTATTTTAATTAAAGGAATAAGATCGTGTTTTGCTGCAAGTCAGGCCCATTTCTTGATGCCCACACTTCCTCTAAACAAGTTTATCTGTCTTCCTAAACATATTTCAATGGATGAAGAAAGAATAACTGCCCTCACCCATGTACAGTTTATCTGTGACCACAGTGAAAATTGTTTGAAGAAGAATTCGATGATCTATGGCTTTCATTTGGTAATTAAAAGAATGTAAGAATCTGCAAGTTCCTCAGATAATCACCTAAATCAGCCTCTTTTCAGCGCACCAATTTAGCATCCATATAATTTTTGAAGAACAGGTGAGAAAATTGTTAAGTTGTTAAATATAACCTAGTTTTGTTCCTGGTTTTGAGTTCATGCATTCCTCCATAATATGTTAAGAACATCAAGTTATTCAAGTTATTGAGTTGCGCTAGATAAGTAAAAAACACAGGGAGCACTGTGGTTTAGAGACATGTACTTACTTGCAGTGTATTTCTGCTTGTCTGCTATCTTTTAGATGGTTAACTTTGTATGCCAGATGATATCGTTATACTTGTTTTGGTGCAACGCTCAGAACAAAGTATCTGAGATCCAGTCAGGATTACAGGATGTACCAAAAAATAGTAGTTGTTGCAGGCAAAGAAGGATATGCACTCTGCCTGTTATCATCAAAATTCTTAGCAAATTTAGGACTTACTAATTGTGGGGAAGACTTATAAAAATCACTCAGCTGCAGTGCTACAGATTTTCTCACTGTCTTTTTATTGTATTTTTTTTTGTTAGTCCGTTCTTAAAATACACATACCAAACTCACAAAATATGCATGGTCAAACTCAGTTTTGTTACTTTCTATTGTAGTACTATCATTTACTTTGGTAAGTTCATATCCCTGTTTAAAGTGCCTCAAAGCAGTTAAAACTTACTTCAAGTATTGTAAAATGTACACAGTATAAGCACAAAGAAACACTGCATAGTGAAAATGGCAGGCTATTACATTCAGGATGCCAAATACTCAAGTATTAACAACACCAGATCTGTATTGAGGTTAATGATACTTACATATTTTAAGAGCATCTTTGCATATGTTTTTTTGTTTTGTTTTTAGAAAATGTTTTAAAATGCATTTCAATAGGTATGACAGTTGTAGTATAAACTATTACAAGGTTTCATCAGTCATTATGAATATGCAGTAGTGAGTAATTATGAGGATAAAATACATAATTTTCATTTCCAGAAAGAGAAAACAATTTTCTCTTTTACAAAGACAGCATATGTCAAGATATAAAGATATAGTTTAACTCTTAAATACTTGATGAAATACTAGAAAATAACAATAATAATGAGAAAATTAAAGGACCATACCCAGAGTAGAAAACTAGTAGAAGCTAGATTCGTCAAATCTAACTCTCTTGTCCTTCTCCCTTTCCTTTTAAAGACTTAACATTTTTTTTTGTTAATCAAAGTAGATACTTGGTAAGGTTTTATGTTCTAGCAAGGTAGACAGAGACCACGTAAGTCCCTCTACAGTTTGTTTCCAGAGCCCATTACAAATGAACCTTGCGTTAGTTTGCAGTGGGTTAAGGTTTGATGGAAGGAATACTGCAAGACCTCCTCATTACCAGCCTGACTTCAATGTCCGGGAGCATTTTCTGCTTTGTGTGTAAACATCCTTCATCGGTTGCTGCCAGGTGTAGATCAAAACGCAGTGAAACTGATTTTTTCCTTAGGCGAGGGTTGTCTTTAAAGAAGGAACCTTCCCATTCTTTGATAACTTCATCCACTTTTTCTGTCCTGCAACCGGAAAGCAAATGTACTTGTGATCCTTTAGGCAGTATGCAATGCATGTGTTCTTTGCTTTTAAAATGTAACAACGTAATTGCTTCTAAAATGTAGCAAGAAAATATATAATAGAGTAATAGAGTGCCAAGTTATTTTAGTTGGGTTCTGAGATTTCCCCTCTGCCTTTTTTTTTTTTTTTACAGTTGCATTCTCAGGAAAGCTAAATAAAGGGCAAGATTTCCTTATTTTTGTACTTTAAGTTGACATGGATGCAAAAGAAAGCCATTGCTCTAATGGCATCGGGTAGCTTGCTACCAAGGAGTAAATTTGTAATCCGGTCTCAAATTGCTTGTACTATAGTGAGCAAGACAGAATTTGTGCAGCTGAAACCTTCAAAAAAGAGAGATGTGAAAAATCTAATTCTAGAGCCAGTGTTCAGAATGTAGTTCCACATAAAATTAGAAAGAAAAGACAGAACTGAAATATGGAGAAGTGAAGGTGCAGTTGCTTCAGTGATACTTAGGCATTTAAATATCCCCAGTATTGATTTAATCCTAAAAGTGTATTTTAGGATCTGATTTTAAATTATCTGTGCAAGATGCACAAATTATGTATTAAAATAAGCTTCATGTATGGAATGTATTAGACCATAGGCATTTATTTTTTAATAAGAATTTACACATGGTTTCAGCAGTAATTATAGTTAAGTATTAGTGACATGGTACACTACAATTTATACTAAATGTTATGTTAAATGCTAGTTTACAAAAGAATTAAAGAGCAGAAGAATGATGCAATCCAACACTAGTAGAGTAAGTTACGATGAATAGTATGTACTAAACAGGCTTTCACATGCTCACTGTGGAACCTAGTTTGAAGTTCCCTAAATTTACACATGTAAATATACATGTGCCTTAGAGGGACTTTGCATATATGATATCATCTCTTTTAACCGTAACTACCTGAATTATGAATAGCTTCATTCTTTTAAGAAATAGAAATTCCCAATTAGAAGCATCATTATGATATCAATAGCTTATTAAATAAATGCTAATGAGGAATCTTTAAAATCTAGTTTATTAGTAACATTTCAGTCAATATATCTTACTATGGGACATCTTTGCTCTATGAAAAAGATAAGGCATGCTAATAAAAGAAGAAGACAAGATACTGCAAAGCAGTGCCCTCCATTTACTTATAGTTGTTACTTTGTTAAATTCATTTTTTTCTTACTGTATAGTGCCATGAGCTTCAGCACTTTCCTTTGTAATATTACCATCTAGGATGGCTTGTTTTGACACCAGTTCCACCTTTTCTGTTTCATGCTTCTTTACACCATCTATAAAAGAAAATGTAGATATACCAAGCATACATAATGGCAAATTTTTAGCATTATATTGATTTTGCTATGAAAAACAAATATGTGATTTACTGCTTAGGAAACTCAGCTGGTGTAAGAGGTTTTCTTTGTAACAAACTCACTTGAAGGCAGGGTAAAGGTAATCTTGCTAGTAGTAGTTTTTTTATCATCCTTTTGGTCAGGTACAGAACAACGAAACCTGCAAAAGGAGTGTATATATACATATTCATATAAGATAAAATGAAAACATTTAAATGGGTTTTATAGTGAACTATACATGTAACTTTTCAAACGTGGTTCAGGTAATTAAAACTATGATGGTTGTTTCAATGAGTTCTGAAATGGAAGATGAATTTGAGCATTCTTTCTCAACAAATACCTGTTCTCTTCTTGCTCAAGCAGACTGCGATATGTTGCTATTTCCTCCTCCAGTTTCATTCTAGTGTTCAGTAGGATTTCATGCTCTTGAAGCTGTTTCTCAATCCCTCTTCTCACTTCCTGTAGCTCTTTCTCTAAGCTTTCAATCTCAGCTTCTAAATTTTGAAGTTGCATATGGTACTGCTGCTCTGTGGCACGCAGTGAACGTTCCAAACCCTTTTCCTGTTAAATTTAACTCATATTTTAAGATTTAGAAAGTATGTGTAAAGATGTAATACATACTTTTCATTAACAATCAGACAGTGTATTTTTAAACCATTTCTTTTAAGACTATTTTTAGCAAGAGAAGTAAAGCTTTTAAGATAAAACTTCTGCTGATAATCTTGTCTCTAAAATGTATAATGATTCAAGACAGAATAAAAAAAAAATAACCTCTTGTTTTACCAGCAGTTCACTGCTACTATTTTCACAGGTTGCTGGATTTACCTGTATCATTAAAATGATGATACAAAAACTGAGTGGTCGGTGCACTGTATATCCTACCTACATTACCAATTCAGTAAATTTTGAGTATCATTTTACCATGCTTACCACAGCATGGAGCGATTCAATTTCAATTTGCATTTGGTGCCACTGGCGTCTGGCTTCACTGAGTTCTGCTCTGGCTGCCTTTAATGCTTCTGCATCTCTGTCCATTCTTTTAATTGTAGCTTCTTCTAGCTACAGCAGATACAGAAAAGATAACAGGATTAAAATATTTAAATAATGTAGAATACATATATATCTTTAATTACGATATTTTTGGATTCATATTAATTTGGTAAAGCTAGCCATGGTTAATTAATCTTTATGTATGGTATGGTGAGGAACCCTCTGTGCTGCTGCGTGGGAAGGAAGAAGGTGGCATAATGTCCGTATGTACACTCATACCCCTGGTTTTAGTCTTTAGTTCAGGTCTTAGCAAGCAAGTAAAATAAAATAAGCCTTTTTTTTGTTTGGTTTTGTTAATATGCTCGCCTATTGTCATTTCACCAGCTCATAATTTTGGTGAAAAATCTATATTTGACTATCCACAAGTGAACACTATTCAGCTCAATATTCTTTTTTTGTCCTTTTGTGCCTAGGTATTGCAGCATTTATGAGACCAGATTATAGCAATAGACTGACTGCTTTGTGCCAGACACAGGAGGGAATTTGGCTTAGTCTAGTTTATGGTTGCTCTGTGTTATTGGAGGACTGTATAGATTAGCTGACTTGGGGTAGGTACTTTGGCCTGGATTAAAAAAGAAGGCCAGAATTTCTGCAATACCTATGTACAACTGAGTGATGTAGTACATATTTTTCAGCCTCAGTTTCTTGACATTTAATGGTTGTAAATGATCTTTATTATTATTATTATTATTATTACTACTATTACTATTATTATTATTTTATTACAAGGCATGGTTGTGTTTTAGAGATGTTCTCTATTTAAATTTATAAGTGTGTGTTGATAACCTTTAATAAATCTACATGAAAGTATAATATTTGCTGAAAAGTATGACAGTTTTACTGAGAACAATATAAAATACTTCTTGAGAAGACACAGTTTTAAAGAAGTGCTAAGAACTGTAAACCTTCTTTGTATAAATGGCTTCTGTACAGTCTCTTTGATTTTCATGATACTCTCTTCCTTTGGGATGACTAAATGGAGCTATGCACGTTACTGCATATGTCATCATTTTTTAAATCACAACAATATCACCGTTGCAGGCACAGAAGAAAATCCAGATGTATTACCCAGTATTCCTTCAGTGTGCATTTCCTACTCTAGACAAAGCATATTTCCCTGTCTTCTAGCTCAAGTCTTACTGCAGTAAAATCAAAATCCCTTCCCCGCTATTCTGCTGCATTGCAAAGGCAATACTGTACCTCCTGGAGAGCGAGGCAGGAATTGCAGAGAGCAGGATCGCCCCCCTGGCAGGTGCGTGTGTTCGTGGAGCCATTACCTGGGTCCTTGCTGAGCAGGGGGTCTTTATCTGATTTCTGGTGAGGAGCCTTTCATAGTTTGCCCTGCTCCCACTGAGGAGCTGGGACAGCTCCATTCCCTTCCCATCCTCCACCCTTGCGAACGGAGCCTCCTTGATAGGATGAGGCGGCTGCTGCAGAGCCCGTTGCCCGCAGTGAGAGCAGAGCGCGGGGGGGAAAGTACGGGCAAATTTTAAAGCTGCAGAGCTCTGTTTTTGAGGAAGCACTGGAAGGTCAGAGCCTTTCAATTGTTTTTTTGTTTGTTTGTTTTTTGTAATAGGCTTAGTAGCACAAATACCTACTGCTTTTGCAGCGATTAACATGGTAATATCTAATAACGTGCTGAAACTAATATATACAATGTCTTTGTGTTTTTGTTACACCATAAATTTTATTTTTTTACAACCTAACCCTTTTGAAGAGTTGAAAGGCAAAATTACAGTTGCATAGCTTGAGGGTGCAGCGATAGGATGCGAGGGAAGGAGCGGTGTCCCGCCATGCACGCAGTGCTGCTGCCACATGCTTTCCCAGGAGGCTCACAGAGCACAGGGTACATGGGGACATGGCCACGTTTGCATCTTTGAGAGTTTTCAGGACTCAGCTGGGCAAAGGTGTGGCCAACCTAGTGTAGTGCTGGTGATTGTCCTGCTTCGAGAGCATCGGGCTTCAGGCAGCCTTTCAGCAAGTGTTTCTATGGGCTGGGAACACAAAAATACCCAGCCCTGCCCTTGTTGCAAGGGGTTTGTCTGCCCTTCGGCAGAGGGCAAAGGCTGGTGAGCAGAGGCTGAAGACAAAGATGTGCAGTCCAAAAATGTGTCGGTCTTGTTTCTGAAGGAGGTTGCAGTAAATCGTTGTCGTTTGTGTGTGTTCACAGTATGTGCAGAACATGGAAGATCCTTACACATTCTTTTGAGTGCTACCCGGGAGGTAGAAGAGATAGGCTGCCTTTTTGCTGTTGTGTGATTTCTGCAAAGGGAATCTTTTTATAAGTAAAAGTATTGCACCACTTAAAATTCTTCTTGTGTGCATAAGGGTTTCTTGTTCTTGGCTCTGTCTTTTGGCACCTGTAAAAGGATCCTGTGTTTCAATCCTATTTTTCTTAGTTAGCTGCTGTTCTTCAACAGACCTGGACTGAGATGAGACTGTTCTGCTGTCTCTAGAGTGAACTGTCTTTTCCACAAGTGTCTTAATAATTCTAGTTCAGTTGATTTCAAAAAGAAAATACATTGTTTTTCATTCATGGTATAAGAATATTCAGATAATTTAAAAGGAAAAAAGGCATTAGGAATTAAGCAAAGAAATTTGACATGTTACACTTTAGGACATTTTGAACTTCGATAGGAAGAGCCTATGTATTCAAACAAACAAGAACATTAAATGTAATTTTAATTCTTCCCTTTTCTTTAAGTTGCAATTCTAATTCTTTACAGTGAGTTTTAAGTTCCCTGGGACACAGAATGTCTTCAGTTTGCATGAATCCATCAAAATTGTCTAGCATGTTAAAAGGATAATCCAAACATGTAGAGTTTAGAAATGCAGTAGAGCTCTGCAAGCATATTGGCTTTGGTGCCATGAGCTAAACTTTATGCCCCAAAACATGTCTGTGCAGAAATCTTATTATTTGGGGCTCAATGGAAGATAAAAACTTGCCAAATGATACCATTTTAAAAATAGATAACACTAAAGTGATATTTTTTGTAATTTTCTTTCAGGTGCAAAGAAAGCTGGGTATGAGATTCCTGAAACCTGAAGGTAGGAGGAAGCAACTTTGTTTATCCATAGAGTTGCACGGCTCTGTTTATGGAATGTCTTTTTACTGGCTCCAGTGTCATATTTATCAATATATAATGCATAGGTGCATGACTAGTGGTTGGCCATAGTCAACCCTACTGTTCATATTTCTGGATTTTGCCTCAAGTTATTGGTTACTTTTCTGTAGTTTTTCAGTGTATTAAAGGGAAGGCAAATACCTTTCTTCTGGACTACTTAGGTTATTTGAATTTTCTCAAATAGGGTGGCATAATAGTAGTTAAATGGTTTATTTTCTGTTCGAGAGTATCTTCACACATATTTTACTGTTCCTGTATGGGGCTTTACAAAATGTGTCTATTGTTTTGAGGAGCAGAGTGATGATGTATAAACAAATGTGAATTTTATTCCTTTAACTGCTTGCATTTGCCTTGCTAACAGTCAAAAAATTAACTTGATATTTTCAAAGAATTGGATGTCAATTTTAAGGGGATTGCGCTCTGGTTTATTATTATGTTCTGGATGAGGTTCTTTAAAATAGTGCATTTGAGTGGAGTTCAGGAAGTCAGGTTTGCAAATCAGAAGATCGGACTGTGTTCCCAGCAGGTGGCACTCGGGGACGTCAGACCACTGCTTTGCTGCTGCTTTCAAACGAATGTCGCACTTTCTATTTTTCCGCTATGCTTACAGCATTCTTACACAGTACAGTATGTTGTTCTGCCTGCTTAATCCTTAGGATTGCAGTACATTGAGGTTTTTTAAATTGTGTGCTATTGAGTACTGTTTTAATCCCACATTTAAACAGTTTTATTTATATGCTTCTCCTACCAGTGGATTAACTTCCTTACATGGTGAGTGAAGGCCAACATGTGCACACATGCGCATGGTAAAATACCCAACAAAAATAGCAAATATGGATCATGAGCTGCAATCCTAAACTGTCACAGAAAGGATGAAAGGTAGTTTAAAGCTTGCTGAGTTCTTTTTTATTACTCAAGAAAACTGGAAGAGGAGGTTTGAACAGCAAAATTATTTTACCTATTAATTAAACATATTAAAAAAGCAACCGCAAGTATGTATATCTATTTGAATGCCTAATGTGTGCACCATGTTTTCAGTTACTGGACAAAGAATTGATGATACATTTAAAGTACATGATGAAAATAATACAAGCCAATACTTAAAGACTGAAGCAGAAATTATACTGCTTGAGAATGAAAAATATGTTTCATTTTGCATAGAAGAATCATATCAAATAGGCCAAACTACTGTATCACTTCATACAAAAGAACAAAGATATTAATCTACTATTGCTTTTAAGGAAGAATGGAATGAATGGATCCGTTACGATAGCAGATTGTGTCATATCTTCTCTTCAACTTCCTTAACGTGGGATGCAACAACTTTTCCATCTACTACTTCCTCAACAATAGTTTTAATCTTTCTAGTTTTCGTAGGATCTAAACATCATAAACAAAAAAAAAGTATTTACTAAAGTATTAAAAATTGCAAAACACAGAACATCATGCTTACATAAATAGTTCTATCCTTTTTCCTTTCAAATTGGTTTCTTGTTATGATGATCTTTCTGACATGGTTAAATCACAGAGCATACATTATTTTGCTTACAAGAATAGCTTTGAAAATAATGTTATTGGGAATTTTCATGACCATGCTGACATCATTTAGAATTCTGTGCGAGTACTTACTAGCTCTGTATCAACTAGTTTTACTAGTAAGGTAAAACAACTATATATTATTACCATGTGCAGACCTTAATATTTATTTGAAGTTTAATGGGCTGAATGATTATAGCAGTTGTAAAAATAAATTTTATTCAGTCAAGATCTACCTACCCTGAGAAGAATCCAGTGATTGTGTTTGTGATTTGGACCCCGTCAAAGATGAGCTTTCAAATGTAACTCCCGGTCCTGCACTCCTAAAAAGGAATTGCAGACACATGTAATATTGCAGAAGGTTTACCAGGATCAGGGGAAATAAGATTATTTTTTTCATTCATAGGTTAATATAATTACAGACTAGATTATATGTTTTAATAAGAGCCACCAACTATAATTATGTCAAAGCCTTAGTATGTGACATTGCCTTTTAGTGAATGAACCTTGGTTTATACCTCTTCTTTTTCCCAGAAAAGGGTATTGCTATAGAAGTTAAAATAGAGAAGATATTTTATGTATATTTGTTACTTACACAAACTCGCCATCTAACAAGCGACGGTAGGTCTCAATCTCCATTTCCAGACGAGACTTGATGTCTAGAAGTTGCTGATACTCCGCGTTCTGCCGCTCCATATCAGCCCTGACCTGGAACAGCTGAGACTCCAGATTCCCAATCTGAAGCTGAATTTGCGAAAGCTGAGCACAGTAACCACCTTCTGTTTCTGCCAAAGTATCTTCAAGGGATTTTTTCTGTGTAAGAAGGATGTTAAATAAATTGAGAATAGAAAAAAATCTTTGAAAAAAAGCAACTAAAATAGTTTAATGAGAATAAGTATAGGTTCATTACTAATAGCTAGACTTGAACAACATTTTTGAAATTGGAAATTTTACATTGACCAGGTAACCCTGGGCTTCCCCTTAACCTACCATGGCAAGTTGAGATTGTAGTTCAATTTCCAAGCTCTGAAGAGTCCGTTTTAGATCTGTGATTTCACTTTTTCCTGACTGAAGCTGTTCAGTGTTGGTGGTGATTTCCCTTTTCAGCTCCCCACTCTGTAATGTCAAGGAAGGATAGTGTGTTACTTCACTGCTTCAAAAATTTAACTAATTTTTACATTTTTTGATGAATTTGCTATGTCGGAGGTAGTTACTTTTTCATTGAACCATGCTTCAGCCTCTTTACGGTTTTGCTCGGCAATGACTTCATACTGCCCTCTCATGTCATTTAGGAGCTTGGTGAGGTCAATTCCTGGAGCAGCATCCATTTCCACACTCACTTGGCCAGCTGCACTGCCCTGGAAACCCTGAAGCTCCTGCGGAGATTTAAAGAGAGACAAAATAATTCTACCAGAAATATATGTAAAGAAATAGATGTGATACAAACCCTGTTTCAACAGGAATTCTTTATAGTTCTAGAAAAAAATCCTAAGGATTCCTTTATTCTGCATTTATCAGTTAGAATGCTAAGAAAAAATGGCAAAAATAGCAGCAGGAATTAAAAAGAAAATAAGAGAAAAGTAATACTGCATCACCAAGATCATATAGCTTGTCTGGATCTTTTGCTTAGCTCAAAAAAGAACAGCAAACAAAACAAACAACGAAACCAAGTAACTATTCTGGCAAAAATAAAGGAAATATTTCACATTTTATACTGTCTTTTTAAGAACTTAGGAAAAAAAAATACCTCTTCATGATTCTTCTTGAGGTAAGCCAGTTCTTCAGTCAGGCTTTCAATCTGCATCTCCAGATCAGCTCTTGTCAAGCTCAGCTCATCAAGAACCCGGCGCAGACCGTTGATGTCAGCCTCCACACTCTGGCGAAGAGCCAGTTCATTCTCGTATCTTTAAGGAAAATCATTAAATATATTTTTCCCATGGTTAATAGAGCCAAGTTCAAACTTATTACTGTGTCATTATATAGCTTTTGCTCTTAGTAGTTAATATATGTAATTTTTGTAATGTTCAATAGTTACATTAAAATATTCTACAAAGAAAGAAATATTTAAATATACTAAAAAGTTGTGCATAAAATACTAATAATTTTTTTTGTAATATTGCGGTATACTTACTTCAGTCTGAAATCATCAGCAGCCAGTCTGGCATTATCGACTTGCAGAATAATTCTTGCATTGTCAATAGTTGCATTTATGATCTGGAATCCAAATAATTTCCCGAAAATCATTTAATAGCCTGGTGGATTACAGCTCAATATAGCTATTTATGTGACTGTAATTTTAAATGAGATTATAAAATTAAGTGTAATTTGTTAGAAGCTTGTATAACATACCATGAAAACATTTAGGACAAGATTTTCAGCTTCTGTAAGGCAGCATGCTTCACGTAAGGGAAAACCACCAGTTTGCTTTCTGTGACTATAGGTAGTTGCAGAAATTATGAACTAGGGTTCATAATCACTGAGGAGATTACTGAGGAGTGTCAGGAATTGATTTTGTGATATAAGAAATGAGAATTGCTACAGAATTGCAGTTAACAGAGAAGAAAAAAATCAGCATAATGTAATATCAAGGTAGTGCAACAGAGGACTATTACAAGCATCAAAAACAGAATAAATCTGCGCTCAGGTTCTGAAAGGAGTTTGTAGATAGGTGAACTGCAGGTACAGGAGATGCAGCGAGTACCATGCTTTGTTACCTTGCTGCGGAGATCTTCAATGACTGGGTAGTATTTGCTATAGTCGTTCCCCGATCCGGTGATACCAGCACCAGGGCCATTTTTCTCGTACCACTCCCGTATCTTGCGCTCCAAGTCAGTATTGGCCTCCTCCAGAGATCGCACTTTGTCCAGGTAAGCGGCCAGACGGTCATTGAGGTTCTGCATCGTTTCTTTTTTTGAGCCAGAAAGAAGGCCCCCATCCCCGCCACCACCACCTGTGCCAAAACCAGCGCCTAAACCACTAGCAAAACCACTTCCAAATGCAGCGCCTGAGCCGCTACCCAAACCGCTTCCCAGGGCTCCGCCGTAGCTGCTGCCTAAGCTGCCTCCATAGCTGCTGCCTAAGGCGCTGCCAAAGCCTCCCCCGAACCCAGTGCTCCAGCCGCTTCCCAAGCCTCCCCCTGAGCTGCCCCCAAAGCCCCCGCTGAAGCCAGAGCCTGAGCCAAGCAGAGAGGCAGCACCAAACCCCCCAGCAGACCCCCCGCCGAACCCAAAGCCGCTTCCCCCATAGCCGCCTCCACTGCTGGAACTAGACATCCTCATGGATCCGGCGCCGAGGCCGCTCCGAGCAGAGGACTGCCGGGATGCCCCACTTGTGCGCACGGAGAGAGCCATGGTGCTCGGGTGCCCTGGTCTGTCAGGCACTCAGGCACATCCCGGAGCGCTTTATAGAGAATGGGGAGGTGTTTCTGGAGCACTTCACGCCTCCCAGCAGATTCTTTAATTGCTTCTTTCTCTCTCTTTTTTTTTTTCGGGGGAAGGGGGGGACGGGACAAGGCCGTGTGGTATCGTCTCACCAAATTAAATGATATGTACAAATTTAAATTGTCCATGGGTGCAGAAATCTAATACCTTTCAGGTATTTGCTGTATGAGGGAGGATGGGTGGAGTAGAGCTAAGACATCGCAATAATGCTTCACCATGTGCAACAGTGCACAGAAATTTCTTTTCACATTTAAATCCATCCTAAATAATTTTTTTTGTCATTACCTATGCACCCCCTTCTTGATTTGGAGTTATTATTGTAGAAGTTTGCCTGAGGCTGTAGCACGATCTCTTTCATAGCAAACTTCCTGTGTGCATGTCAAGAAGGATTTCTCTTCATAATACTTCAGTGACACATTTTACTGAACCTCTGCCAGAGGAGCACTGTTGGGGTGCTTGTTAGGAAGCAAGAAAGTGCTCAGCAAAAGTGCATGAAGAGGCTTATGGACCACCAGTGATTCATCATTAATATGAAATCGTAAAATATAAATGATTGTACTGACCTTTGTAATTTTACCTTCTGTCCTAAACCTTCAGGCGTTGGATCATATCTGTAAGGCGTGGAATACAGTTTTAATATATCTACATCCATAAGCATGGGTGTTTTTTTCGGGCAGAAATGTTTTATAAGTGGTAGGTCAAAGATTTAAGCAAACATTTATACAGGCATGTATCGATCACTCGGAAGCAATGACTCATGACTAGGAAAGCTAATGGTTATTTTATTTGGTAGCTGTTTATGTGCAGTAAATAACAGACTGGACAAATGATATTTCAAAAGGGAGAGTTTTTGTGCTTATGTTGTTAAGAGAAAGATGTTGACTTCTTGGACTGAGGGTCTGGAAGGGCATTTGTGTTTCGCGGGGAAGGTTACATGCAGTTGTTAATTGAGAGAGGTTTAATAGGCAAAATGTATTCTTACCGATAAAATATCTTTCTTGGTTAGTCCCTGCTGATAAAAAAAATCACAGAGAATGCAAAAGAATAAAATGACTTCTTAAATTTTATATTTTAATATGATGATCCAAATAGACAACTGTGTTTTATTAGAAAAGTTATTACTGAAGTGAAGCTGCATTGCATTTGAATGATAGTTCAACTTCAGCAGAGATGCACTGAATATCTACTGCTGTGTGTTAAAATATAAGAGAAGAAGCTGGATTGCTACACCTTGGATTGCAATTTAGGCTTAAACTTTTCATCTATGAATATATTGAATGCCTGAGAAAACTTAATGAACCAGACACTGAAATGAATGATCTGAAGAAATGCAGAGAAAGTTCTCACGGGGCTTTCAGAAGAGTCAACTACTGCTAAAGGCTAGTAAGCATGTGAGCAAAATCATTGGATGACTTTCACCAGTTTCTTGCTCTGAGTTTCTGAAAAACACTAGTAACCATTGCCTCAATATTTCAAAATTTCAATTATTTCAAATTATGGTACATTTTTTATCTACCTTGGAAATAATGCATTTATAAAAATGCTGATTACTATTTTTTCATCTAACCACTACATAAGTAAAGCCCAAACTGTTCAAAGGATATTTTGTACTTTGTAACTTAGTGATAGAAAACATAATTTTTATTAATATTTGCACAGAAGAAAAAGATGTAGAAAGTTTGGCATTTGTTGATCTGACAGGTTTCAGGCTTTGTTGATTTCATGAGAAATTAGATCAAGGCCTTGTGATCACATTGTTCTGGCAGGGGCTGCAGGGAGCTCAACAGCCGCCGCTCCGGGCCGGTGCTGGTTACATCTTCTCCTCAATCTCCTTGACCTCGGAGGAGACGACCTTGCCGTCAACCACCTCCTCCACAATTGTCTTGATCTTCTTAATTTTGCTTGATTCTGTTTATAAAATTAAGCAGTGAATTAGCAAAATGCAATGTATATTGACACAATATTGTCACTGGAGTCCTAGCAGCAAGGCCAGCAGCTAAGGGACACACAAGGACGTCCCTTTGTTGCGCAGTGACTGTGCAGCTGCTCCATGGGGATGCAGGTTCTGGTGCTGCTGCTGATCCCCATGCAGATATAGGGACCTCATTGGAATAACTCCCCTGTCCCTCTGATTGACCTGACAGCTTCAGTTTAGCACCAACTTGGTAGATCTAAAAACTAGAAACATTCTTACACTGAAAGGGATGTTTTAAAATTACATGCTGTATTTAGAAACCTATGTGCTCAGTGGAAAGGAGTAGATGCTTCTGAAGGCCTCCAGAGAGTAATTCGGTAACTCTGTTGACTTGCTAAGGAGCCTAGGGTTTTAATATGGGCACCTGAGTTCTATCCGTAAATCATCTTTTCTTGGCATAAAATTTCACTTATTGAGTCTTTCCAGTGAAACTGTTTTACTTGTTTCATGTCAGACTAATTAATTCCCTAACACTTAAAAAGAAGCCATCAAAGACTTGGACATGTGACATACCTTTTTCAACCTCTTCTTCAGCTATGTCCATTTCGAAATGCCTGTGCAAATTATACATTAAAAGTATAAAATTAATAAAAGTTATGAAATACTATTTACATTAAAGCAAAGGCAGCTGTCATATGAAACTGAGCTGCTAAACAAAATGCTGGTAGTACTGGGGTCCCTACCCGACGTCGTCTCCTTCCAGCAGGCGACGGTACGTGGCGATCTCCATCTCCAGGCGCGTCTTGATGTCCAGCAGCACCGCGTACTCGTTGCTCTGCCCTGCCATGTCCGCTCGGATTTGTCTCAGCTGAGCCTCCAGGCTGGCAATTGCACCCTGTATTTGAGCTAGCTGCTGGCTGTAGCGGGCCTCGGTTTCAGCCAGGGTGTCTTCTAGAGACTTCCTCTGTAGCCGATGGAAAAAAACAGGAGGTTTAGGAGATGCATTATTCAAGAGGATGCATCTTTATGTCAGAATTGCATGTAGATTGAAAAAACTCGCAGTTTCTATATTTATCTGTGTAATTATCTGCTAAGCACATTTCCTGATTTTAAGTATTGCTGATGATTTACCATGTTAAGGTGGGATTGTAATTCCAGCTCCAGGCCCTGAACGATCTGTCTCCGTTCCGTGATCTCTGTCCTTTGGCTTTGCAGCTGCTCAATATTGATAGCGACTTCCTGGTTCAGCTCTTCTGTCTGAAATACAAAGAGCCTCAGGACTGTAACCCAGCACTAAACATGTTAGAGAATCCTGCTGGTGTTTAGGTACCTAAGCGTTACCTGTTTTTCAAATCGTTGTTTGGCTTCTTCACGGTTCTTCTCTGCCATGTCTTCATATTGCAGTCTCATATTTTCCATGATACTGGCAAGATTGATACCTGGAGCAGCATCCACCTCTACGTTAACTGAGCCACCCACCTGCTTTTGCAGGCTGTAAACTTCCTGCAACAGAGAGGGTTGTATTAACATCAGCTCAAGTGAACTTTTAGTCCTGAATATTGGAAATTCCAAGGTAATAGAAATAGTTCTTAATTATTAAATAGCACTAGGGGTAAGATAATCCAATCCCCTTGTAAATATTGCATATTGAATCTTATGTTAGAAAATGTTACTTATTTTGAGGCAAGAAATCTTAGATAATAGATAAACATAGAATAAAAAAATGATTTCCTTAGAGCTCGATCTACAAAGTGATTATAGATGTTGTGGTTCCCATTTGTATGCTTTTGGGTAAAGCTCATAAAACACAGATTATTCCTAAGGAAAGCCTTTACTCCTTAAATTCTGAAGCTGTGTCTTTATTTGAAAAGAGGGAAAGAGTAGAGGTCTATTAACCTTCTTTGTAGGGCTCTGAAATTACAAATGTAATGCTAAGGGAGTGATCCAGCTTGAGCTTAGACCTCCAGCAGATACCTAGAGCTGACACCAAACAGCACGTAGCATTCACCAGGAAGCTGCGTGTTCTTGTGTTAATCTTGAGCTGAATCTCACTCCAATCATCATATTCTTTCAGATTAGCCATGAAAATTTCATTATTCCTAGTGGAGCTGAGTTTATACATTTCTATGTGGTGGTGTTCTACTGCTCTTACCTCCTCATGGCTCCTCTTAAGGAAAATTATTTCTTCATTCACACTTTCAATCTGTGACTCCAGATCAGCTTTTGTCAAGGTCAAGTCATCCCGGACTCGGAGCAGTCCATTAATGTCATTCTGCACACTTTGCAAGAGCAGGTGTTCATTCTCAAACCTGTAAAATAAGGCTTGCTTTGTCAGCATCAAAATGAACGGGTTTAAGAAATGTTGGAATGAATAGCAGCCATGGCCTTAGTCCTCAAAGTTTCCTTTTACTAACTCTTCTTTAGAAAAGCTTTGCCTCGAAGTTTGATTTCAAGAGTTAATTTCTAAGACAAAGCACAAGTTTTGCCTAGGATTTGTAGGATTTTTCAAGAGAATGGGGTAAATGGCATTTGCACAGTGCACCTATTCCGTGCTGCTATTTAATTGTGCCTTGTAAAAGGGATTTTAGCTCATATATAAAATTTATTTTTCCTGCCTTGAAAAATGAAACTGAGTGTCTAGAGGCTTTCCTGAATAACAAGGACATAAAAAAGAATGTGTGGAATGAAAATGGAACTTACTTAATTCTAAAATCGTCAGCAGCCAGTTTGGCATTGTCAATCTGCAGGATGAGCCTTGCATTTTCTAGCTGTGCAGCGCCAATCTAAAAAGGAATGGTTAAAGGGATGACATATTGGTGGCAGAATTAGCAGACAAAGCTAATAGATTCTTAACAGTTATAGAAGATAAGATTATTTTACACTTACAAACTGCTGTGAAAATAGATCATTTGGTAATGGTCATTTACTGTTTCAAGCAGGGATCAGTTGCTTTTCGGGGTATTTGGCAGTCTCCAGTTTTGAACATTTGGAAAAAATGACCGCTTGTCCCCATATAAAGTCTCTGGATTTTGGCTTTAGGCCAGATTTATCATACGTGCAGGACAAAGTCTAGTCTCTAATTTACCTTAAATAAAAACCTATCCTCATCTGATCACTGTCATAGTCATAAAACTACTTCCTCCCTCATCTGCCTTTTCAGATAAGATGATAAGCCATGATCGCTTTCTGGGTGTTTGCAGTCAGAGGTCTTTGAGAAATGGAACATTATATATGGAACTGTGAAACATTTTCATTTAATGTCTGGTTAACAGCTGAAAAAAAAGCAAATCACTGTTTACCCAAAGATATAATATCTGTATAAAACAATGCAGTCAATTTAAAGTATTCAGGCAAATTGGAGGAAATTATATAATGGAAAAGAGATCTTGGGATTTTAATGTTCTCAGTCAATTTCTCCTCTCAGGCTCCAAAGTAGAAATTCAGATTAAGTAATTGCAGATTATATCTCCTTTCCCCTAGCTGCCAAAAATGTAAAGGTCTGAAAATCTGTTATGTCTTAAGTGAGACAATTACAATTTGAAAATTAAATTTTATGCAAGTAGATTATTATCTTTTCCCCAAAATTTTTGAAATTCATGTATTTATAGATGATGATATGATTTCTTACCTTAGCTCGGAGCTCTTCAATGATTTTAAAGTATGGACTGTGGTCGCGATTTACAGCCGAGGAGTTCTTCTCATAGTACTCCTTGATCTGCTTCTCAATCTGGGCGTTGGCCTTTTCTAGAGCTCGCACCTTCTCCAGATACGAAGCCAGGCGGTCGTTGAGGTTTTGCATGGTTGCTTTCTCGTTGCCAGTGAGCAGTTCATCGTTACCAGTAATGCTCAGCTGGAAGTTGTTGCCGAATTTTCCTCCAAAGCCTTGGCCGTAGTTGGTGCTGGAGGATATACGGGTGCCGTAGCCACCTGCTCCCCCGTAGACGCTGGGGGCTTGGAATTTTTGGACGACCGTTCTCCTGGCCGTTAAACCACTGACGCTGGGTGCAGGAGGATGGGAATGGGAGCCGGAGGCCCACTGGAAGCTCTGGTTAGAAAATGCCATTTGTGGTTTTCTGCTTTGTCTCGGATGAAGCAGCGGCGTCTGCACAAACGTAGGGGAGCCCAAGTGAAGAGCAATGTCTGCTCCGTCAACCTTTATACTGTGTCCCAAGGAGGAAGCACAGCAGTTGGAAACCCCACCTCTGTTGACGCACGGTGTAACTGGTGTCAGCACAAACAAGATGCAGGATATTGCCCCCACAGTCTGTGTCATGTCAGGGGGTTTTCTCTGTTCACCTACCTTTGAGAAAACTCCTCAGGTACTTGGCTTTGCTTTTGAATAAAGCATAGAACACAAAGAAGCAACTGAATGATTTATAAGTGTTTACCTGCAGCTGTAGCTTGCATGGGGCTTTTGAATGAGCCTCTAGATTCCTACTCCCATGTGCAGTTTCTGAAATAAAATTGAGGATGCTTATACGTGACAAAGGACTTAAAATATATACATGTACAAGCAAGTACATATTTCTGTTGAGCAAACAATACTCAAGACTGGGCCTCAGCACAGTCTAGGACTTTATGAATTATTAGAAAGAGGGCATTTATAAGCACCACGTTAATATTACAGGAAGCCCAGAATGCTGCTTGTGCTGTAACGAGGAAGTGAATGTTGCAGGGAGCCTGCACTGACTATCCAGTCACTTAATGTCAGAAACCCTTGCAGGGTGAACAAGCTTTTGTAGCAGCTGAAATTAAACAGAAATGATATTGCTTTGGATAAAGCAGTAAGAATTTATGTGCAGGGTGTTGGACATCTTGGAGCTCGCCTGGCCTCTGCATTTGAAAGCAGCTTTCTGGAGTGAGTAGATGCTCTGTAGAAGCCACTGTCATAAGCTGTCACACTGAGGGGATTCAGGAAGGTGAAACCTGGGCTTTCCTGCAAGTCCTCCCCTCTCTGGGAACCATCTGAGGTGCTGGAGTTGCCTATGCAGAAGTCCTTTCACGTGGGGTGTTCGCCGGGAAGCGAGAGGGTATGTTCAGGAACAGCAAGCTGCTGCCTTTGCTCAGTGTGCCTGGAAAACTGGCAGTCTTGTTTCGATAGTGCTCATATTCCTGAACTGAGGATCGTGTATAGTTGTGGGATCCTAGGAGAGAAAGCGGAAAGCAAGGGAACATGTGGATTGTTGAGGATCCCTGGTACCGCTGGGGAACGGGGTGCGCTGGAACACATGGCAGGTGCTGCTCCTTGGGGCACTGCACTTACAGCACGTTAGTGTATTATTAATACTCAACTAGAACAATTAACACATATAGTTTGTATTGGTGGAAGACAGCTGCTCTGCATACTGGTTTCAGACCTTGAGGCAAGGAACTGATGAAACTCTGTGCTGTGGGGCCCATCCTGGCGGGAGCTTCAGATTTCCGAGAACCCCTAAGCCTGGAGCATGAGGAAACCAGTACTGCCACGTTTAAATCCCTGATGCTATCTGACTTAGAATAAAGTTGCCTACAGATTATTCTAAATAGCACCGGGGCAGGACAGATTGCTAAACTGACATGTTCAGCTGCTCCCAAACGGGTGGTCCAAAGCAAACTGATCGGTGTGCAGGGCAGAACAACCTTTGCAGGAAGATGCTGTTCATCTGCATGAATTGCCTGTGGACCTTGAACTTTCTGAGGTGGGACTGCTTAGTGTAAATGACAGAAAAACATTTATGACACCTAAAACCAAAGTACACCAGCCTGGTTATTTGGATTGTAACTATAGGAACTCAAGGCAGGTCTTTTATTTATTAAAAATACTCAGACTGAGTAAGAATCAATAGAGCTGGTAGTACAAAGCTGTAAGAGATGGGGTTGAAGTTCCTTCTCTTGGGTATGCCTTTCAGTTCCTGCATGTCTGACCATAATTCCCTGTAACTTATTTAACATTTTGCTTTGTAGATGTTAGCAAAGCTCTAGATTGGCTTCTTTGGGCCTAATTCTCAACCTTTGTATTTGCAGCTATCCCATCCCCAAATGGATGAACATCTGCATGGTTTAAATATCAAAAAAGAAAAATCAAAACAGCTAAATTAATGCTAAATTTCACATATTTGAAAGATAAAGGTAAAACGGCATGGATGTCTATGTCCAAACCTGTGCAGTAATGGTTGTAACAGCAAATATTCTAAATAGCTGTTAAGGAACCTTAAAAATACTGTGCAGGACAGTCGGTAGATATATGCAGAGCATTTCCCTCCAGTGAGCTACAGTCTGAACTCTGTGCTGCAAAAATAAACCATTCGGAGCCACCTTAATTATTTATTTCGAGAATGCTCAGCAGGGCCACAGCAATTTAGTGTAGAGTGCAGTATAGATAAGGAGAGCAGTGTTGGGATAACGTGTCGTGCCATTCCGTGTGAGTCAGCGTCGCTCACCCGCCAGGTTGCCGTTCAGGGGAGTTCAGGGAAGACAGACACACCCGGCTCCACTTCGGCGTTTGTGCAACTCTGAGGTGTAACTTAGCCTTTTCTTTTGGCATCAATGCCGGCAGTCAGCCCTGTCTTTTAGTCCTAATTTGGGAATCGGAGCAATACGTTCCAGAGTCTGTTTGTCCTAGGACTCAGTGGCTGATGCTGCAAGAAGATGCCTGTTTGTGATTGTGTTTTATTGTTCTCAGGCTGCTTTTCACTGATGAAGCCAGGAGGCAGCTGCCATGAAGACACATGGAAAATGGACAACTCTGTAAATTATTGATGTATTCATAGCAAGTTTAGTAAAAAGATAAAGGTTATAAAAATACACAGTTTTAAATACCTCTTTTATTTTTCAAATATTTTCCATTAAATATTTGCATTGTGGGATGAATAAAAAAGAATACCTAGGACAATCTCCACCCTGAAAACAAACCATCTTCCAACCATTTGTTAGTGCAAATGCTGCACCCTCCTGTGCCCGTGTCTTGAAGCAGCGCGGAGGTGTCTGCGTGCGGGGATCCGGAGGGCATGTGGAGAAGGCGCGCGGAATTCCTTGACCACGAAAACGTCCGTGATCTGTGGGAAAATCTCTCCCTTTGCGCTTATGTGAGGCTGTGTCCTCTTTTGATGTCTCTTATCTGAAAGACCCAGAATGGGAACCGTATGACTGATTGGGATTCTCTGGAAGAAAAATGTTTGCTTGCTGTTGTCACTGCAGAAGATGTAGGTTCTTCCCCAGGAGCAGTGGTAGGTGCTTTCCCAAGCTACAAAAAGAACCATGAGCAGAGAAGAACAAACCAGCTCATGCCCTTAACTCAGTTGGCTGCACTTAACCCATGAGCATTTCCAATGCAAGATTTTGCACAGTGTTGCTCATATACACAGATATTTTCCTAACTTCCGTCTCCTTTTTATCTTTCATCCAAAGAAAATTTATCTAAATTGTCAAAGCAGTTCACCTTCTATCTTCACTGCTTTGAGCTTTGACCGGAGAGGTAAATTGAAAGCATTTCTTTAAATTGTGTTCCAGGTCTCAGGGTGATGCATGCAACGGTGGCCTGGGCGCATCCTTCCCTAACCACAGGTTGCCAGTGAAAGTCAGGAGCTGCCTTTCCCGTCTTTGCTGCTCTCTTCAAATAGATTTGGATTCCGGGGCCAACAATAACAGCTCCGGGCCATACAAATGAACCTGCTCTTTTTTCCACCCCTAAAAGTATCATAAATATCACCTTTAGTATAATCTAAAAGATTACTAGGCAGGACTTTTATCCTGTAAAAAATATGTGCAACTGAGGTGTTGGGGAGCTGAGCAAACCAGTGAACTGAAGAATCTTACATTTTTCCCAGATGTAGCAGCAAAATTGCCAATATTTGCTGAGCTTTTCTGAACATGAATATGTGGCTTGTATATCAAAAAAGGCATGGACAAGAAAAGTAATGGGTTCTGTGATAATATATCACTGATTTCCAGGCCATTTAGAACAGAAACATACTGTGTATATATGCATTCGTCACTAGAGGCCACCACATGCCTTCTTAAAACAGCTACGTATGCAGATTTGCATATTATTTATGACAGCTAGAAAGTCCATGCTGAAACTTGAGTGTGGTTAATGAAATCCACATATTACATAATGAAATTTCATATATTACCCACTTCTCTGGTTCTGTATCCAAAAGAAAAAAAAGTTGCATAGCTCTTGTGGCCAGATGTTTAAAGTAGTATTTATGTGCACAGTCACAAGCTGTAATTACAGAGAGTCTGGCGGGTGTGTGACAGTGACTTTATAAGCAAAGGCAGCAGGTATTAGCTATCTTTGCACCTTGAGAGCTGTATTTGTAGGGACAGGAAAGGTCTCCTTTCAATTGTTGCTCCTTGCTTTAGGATTGATGCTCAAATGTCTTAACTTTTAGATAACAAAAACTTAAGAGATTAATGAAGAGATTTTAGAGATATTGATTTTTTTCCTGCATAGTAGCAATGTATGCGCAGCCAAAGAGCAGCATTCAGAGTATCTTGGAAACAGGTTTGAGACTGGTCTGTGCTGGGATTGACTAAGAAACAGAGCCTGGGTGCTGAAGTGGGTTCAAGGATTAGTCAGTTGCCTGAGGACTGTGTTTAGAAAAGGAAGGAAGGAGATGATCTTTTTTTTTTCTGCATTGGCAGCTTTATAATCACAAATTTCTGTCCACTTGCAGCAGCATCAAATTTATTTCACAGAAATTGCTCTAGCAGGAGTTGCTTTCTCTTCCAGTCTGTTTTATGAGCTTTATGCTTTCATTTCTTATAGAAATGATTCAGAAAGCATAAATTTGAGCCCAAAGCTAGTATTCTTTCTTTGAAAGTATCAGACTATTAACTTCTATTTATTTTCTGAAGAAAGAAGTGCTATATCGTTACCACGTCTCTCTTTGGATCAGTGCCTTGGCCTTTCACTCCATGCAATGCTGCAGTCAGCTCGTTTCTGTCATCCTTTCCCTACCTGTCCCAAATAATTACTCTTCTAAAATAAATTTTACTCTTCTCTAGTTAAATTACATTCCTCATTTTTGTTGCTCTCACTTGAGCCTAATAATAGCCTATCAAAATAACTCCTTTTGGCTTGTCCTAAGCATATTGCAAAGCAAAAAGTTTACCCCTGCAGTCTAGATAGTTATTGAAACTCTCTTTACCACAGCTGATGTTATGATTTTATGCCTCTAAGCTCCTGATGCATATTCAAGCTTTTAAAAGGCAATTTAATACATTAAGAAGCAGCAGCAATGAACCCTCTCAGCCATAGGTCATGTCTGGTGCTTTATCATCTATGAGTTTCGTTATTAAGGAAAGTCCAAAACTCAATTATAAATCCATTGATTCTTGTGTCTAGTGTAACATTTTTACAAACAATTAGTTGATGCCAACCCCTTGATGTATGGCTCAAGTAGGTCATTTCAATACAGTCATGCAATTAAAAATACCTTAAGAATACAACTTCAAAAGAGACACCTGCAGAATTTTATGCTGCTGCAGAAGGAATTACGAGAAGGTGACCCAGAGACAGGCCCCAAGTTGCTCCTGTTTTCAGGAAGCCCAATGGGCTTGTGGAGTGCGCTGTGGGGATGCTCCTGCTGTCCGCTCCGTGCCAGCCTCCCCAGCCCTGCTCATTACTCGCTCTCTGTTTATAGATCCCTGCCTTTACCGAATGATTCATCCGCGGGAACTGGCATCTCCCAACAAAACTCTAGAAACCTTTATAGGTCAGGGTGTGGACATTGTGAAATGTTTTACTGGCTCTTCCACCTATTCTCTTCTGTTTCCATAATAGCATGCAAACTCTGCTCTCAACACTGCTGTAAATGCCAGGCTTTTCCTTCTGGTGCTAAAGCGACTTGATTTAATTTGCAAGACTCCAATCCACATTAACAAGGCAAAAATTTTGCATTCTAGAGAAACTCATAAATAAGAAATAAACCTGCTGCTGTGTGGCTGCATCACCAGAAAAAATGTATGATTAATAGCACAAACCATTACTGCATTACCTCATTGCAAACTTCTTCCAAAGGATCAACAATTCACTTACCAAAGCTGCTTATTGTAATATACCTTAATAAGTTTTAACATTTCTACAAGTGAAATGAGCCATGACTCATACACATTCTGGAGTGCATTCAAGTCTGTTATAAATCATGCTGGAGGATTTAGTGCAGGACTTCCTTAAATGGCAGGTGAAACTAGAAGAAATGATCTGTGCGCGCGGATGGTTTCAGCCTCCTTTTATAGCCTCTTCAAGTTCATGTCTTTTTAGTTTGCAGAAGTGTTGTTGCATCATTACTAAGACTTAGAAATGACATGATCTCTTACAGATATTTTTCTACCAGCCTTCACCATCCTTCTTTCTGCCTCCCATTTCTGCTTATATGGGAAATGGAATGGGTTCATTTTGAGTTTTTTCTTATGATACTTCAAACTTCTACTATTTCAGTTTTCCCTAGGCCGGGGTCAGTCAACTCCTTGATGCTGAACAGCAATGTGATATATATTTAATACTAATGTAGAATAAACTCAGGCTAACAGACTGTTCAAGTAGCTTTAAAGCAATAAAATAATAAATGTAGTAAAAAATTAGAAACAATACAGTTCTCAGACCCCTGAAGATTTCCTTGCTCTAAAGATACTAGAAAGGAAACTATAGGATACTTAGGTTAAAGGTTGCTATAGGGATGAACTGAGCCTGTGGTTAAAATGGCATTGAGGACATTGAGCCAAGACAAGAGGAAGAAATACCTGCATCACTCTTCATAGAGTTTTTAAATACCACAAAATCAGCAAAGATCCACAGCACAATGTTTCCTACAGGACTAATTTTATTAGTGCTGTTGACACCTGTAAATTTAAGAACATGATCAAATTATGTGCAGGATCTTGACCAGCAGCACACGCTTGAAATGAACCAATTAACCTATCTCCGTGGTGCCATCAGATACAGAGGGACTGTTGTAACCGTAGGATGGCTTTTGGGAAGCCCTGTTATCTGGGAGCCTGGATAAGTGGAAGCTGTGAAGTGATGGATTCTAATTCAGCTTCTATCATTGCCGCCTTGAGGAAGTTGTGTCATCTCCCTTTTCAGTTTCTCAAGTCATAAAATGGAAATGATAACACCATCCACACTTGTAATCTCCCCGGCTTCATCTCTCAGCGTGTGAGAATTTAATGTTAACAGTGCGTTAAAGGGCTACATCATTAGCATCATCATATGTGATTTAGGGAGCAGAGCTCTACTAGCACATGTATGAATGAGTCGCCTATTTATGAGGACACAAATGAAGTTCTGAAATAATGAGTTATCATCAAATTTAGAATATCTATTGGGCAACATGTGGCCAGTGATGTAGTATCGTTACAATGAAAGAAACAGCAATGACAAGTAGTATTCTAAAGCCATGGAAAAGACGCCAGGAATACGAGAAAAGGAGAAGGGAATGGGCTGGCTAATTTCCCGTGTTAGAAGAGCCACTGAATCGTGACATTAGAACCTTGCACCATCAGTGATGTCGCAGCGAGCCATGAGGTCAAAGACAGTGACAGGGGCTAAGAGAAGGTTAAAATGTGGAATGGGAGCCCTGCACGAGCGCCGCTTAGTTCTGTCACCCGGACAGTGCCGAGCGTGACACGGCAATGCCGGCCATGCGTGTCACAGCACAAAGCCCATGAGCTCTGCAGGAATGCCAAGTATGCAGAAGCCTGCATTCAAATACAATACAATTCTGCTGTTTTTTTTTCAGTTTTCTTTCTTGTTTCCTATGAAAACCTAACACAAAACATAACTCTTGCATTTGATTTAGAAATAAGGAGCTACTAAGAAGTTTTTATAATATTACAGCAATGCTGGTACATGCTGTAAAACTGATTAACGAATATAGCTACAAATACCACAGAGAACTCTCAAGAACACCCAGACACATTCTGTCCAGATGCTGTAAACACCAGGCCTGGCTTGTTGGATCTGGTAAGCCATAAGGAAGGACATTGTTAATTAGCCAAGAGTTACTAATCCTGTATTACAAGTTTTACCCAATTTAAAGAAACCATTAGGTAATCCATTCAATGCTTTGGGGATGTCTTTGTGCAACAAGGGTGGAGAGTGGGGGGAGGAAGGGGGATCATGAGCTGGTCCTAACATGCCAGTAAGAAAACATTATATCATGGAGATGGACTTTATGTTTTAAATCTGCATTTTCTTTCAAATTTTCACCATTTTGTGAACCTTGTTTCAAAGCAAAGCAGGTAGCGAGGAGCCTTTATGAAAAACCCCTGTGAGTAGGTTTGAAGAGTGCAATGACAGTTCTGCTTGTTGCTGTGAGGCTGCCCAGAACACGCTATTCCCTGTGCAGACATTAGCTTTGGAAGGCGGATCGGCACCCGGGCTCCTTCTGCTCTGTTTGGGCACTTTCCCTTCATTCTGCTTTCCAGTCTTCCATGTGTAGAAACTCCTAATGATAGTTCTATTTCTCTTAGTACTGAAAATACTTCTGTTTTGGATCTGGAGCTCTGTTTTCCCTTCTATCTCCTCCCTCTCAAGTCATTTTTGTATGACAGCATGTTATGAGGGAATTAGTTTTAACAAAAAATAAGATTCATGTAAAAGAATTTGTATTTTTTTTTGAACTGTCTCCCCTTCCTACACTGACCCTTAGTATGTGCTGTAAATATTGGTGTATCCTGACTGTAGATCTTGTTAGCTAAATCCATGGACATTCATATGAAGGTAAACAGGTGAAATGGTGTTTTGAATGAAATAGGACACGACGAAAATATAAGAGTGTGTACAAAAGTACTTAAAAACTTCAAAGGAAAAAGAAAATTTCTACAAAACTGTTTTGGTGTGTGTATACTGCACGCTGCGCGTACCTATATGCACTTTAGTAAAGTGTACCTTATAACAATGCTAATCATGACATTTAGAAGTTGTATATAGGAAAGCCTAATATTTTGCTTGTATAAGTGCCAGGTATAGTAGCCTACCACTTGATTACTTGTGTCACCTCTTTTGTTCTCCTTTACGTCCTTCTAGCTCCACGTGTGCTAAAACAATGAGGCGTTTGTAGTCCCTCGGACTCATTAGCGTCGTCACGCCAGCCTGGCACACACTTCATAAAAAGCAAAGCAGAAATTCCAAGTAGCAAGACAAGTAATGGAAAAGAATTTATTGGCTGCAGTGAGGTATATGATAAGAAACATAAGACCACAGAAAAGTACAGAGATTATTCATTTTAAATTATAGTTAATTTGGGGAGCAATAAATGAATGGCAGGTAGAGATTCATGCCCTGGTGAGGTGTACTTAATACATGTATTACCAGCTCAGCCAGTCATTTTCATGGAAAAGTTTATCTTCAGTGTTTTGTTGATTAAAAACTCTTCAAACTAACAGTATCAGCTATGTACAGCACTTTTCATTATTGGACTGCAAAACATTTGCTACAAGAGTTCAGTGTGATCTGCCCGTGTGCGAGCCGGCGCTCACGCTTGCTGCTGGATCTCGTTGACGGTGGAGGACACGACCTGCCCGTTGACGCTGTCGTGCACGATGGCTCTGAGCTTGTGGTTGGGCAGCCCCGCGTGTTCTGAAGGAAATGAAGGATTAGTCAGGCACGAAGCAGTGCTGAGGAGAGGTGGTGCACGGGAGTTTCATTTGCACAACGTGCCAGCTACTTCCCTGCCTGATTTCTCGTCCCGTGTTTCCCTTTATCTCTCCATGTTTCCCTTATTCCACCTCTTTGTGAAATGTGCTGCCAGAAAGTTACCCAGGCCTGTCCAGGTCAGGGCAAATGAATAATACGCTACATCCCAGCCTGTGCAAATCCAATTTCGGAGCAGATTAACCTGCCTGATTAAATGTCTGTAGGTCATACTCATCCAAGAGCACAAATTTCCAGACATGCAGATTTTCTTGTTGCCCTCAAGCCCTTGCACTACGGCGTGACTTCCATCTGTAGGGAGTCAGCTCTCTGTGGCTCAGGAGAAGCCGGTTTAGTCACCAAACGGAGTCACCGCGCGTCCTCGAGCCCCACGAAGCTCTAGGCTCACTGTGGGTTTGGGACAGTGTTTCAGTGGTGGGAGGCAGTGTGCAGAGCCAGACTTAACTGTTGCATAAACCTTCCCCACTGCCTTTGTGCAGGGGTAAATCATCCCGAGTTAAATTTGGTTAGAACTGACAGAACAATGTAAAGATTCACTATAGAGAGCCAAGGAAAGGACTTTTACCTTTAAAGTTTGATTCAGATGTTCTTGTCCTGTAAGAAATGAAATGGAGGCAAAATGATGAGTGTATTCATTTGAAGTAGTTACTCATCCCCTTCATCTGGGTGATATTCTAAGGAGAGCTTGCACCAATATGAAAACGAATAAAAACAAACAAACAAACAAGACCTTTTTGTACCCTGAGAACTTCTCTTCTGTAGTCTCCTACTCCTCTCCTCTCACCTGAAGCCCTTCCCTTAGGCTTTGATTATTGCTTCTCTTGTGGGACCACGCAGCATTCCCCATGTTGTGGATTGCTCAGGTTGGGCCCATTTTCTCTTCTGAGAAAGAGCCCAGTACTTTGGGCTATACTAAGGCTTTTTATCATGATCCATCACATTAAAATACCAGCCCTTCACATTATGTTGTGGAACTGAAAAGCCTCGATTAAACATAAACAAACAAACAAAGAACCTGAATATGAGAAGTCTCTTCTCATCTGTACCAGTCAGGGCAGATTTGCCTTACCCGACAACATTCCCCTCCAGCAGCCGGCGGTAAGTGGAAATTTCCTTCTCCAGACGACTTTTGATCCCAAGAAGAACCTTATATTGGTTATTTTGGTGCTTGATGTCCTGACGAACCTGGTTTAGCTCTTCCTCGCATTTGGAGATGATCTGTTGCATGTTTTGAAGTGCCAGCGCGTAGTAGTTCCGGGTGTCAACCAGGGTGTCTTCCAGCATGTGTTTCTGACAGGGCAAAAAAGGCCAATTCTACGGTTACAATTTATGTGGGATGACAGTGCACAAATGCCCGCAAATTTGATCTCTAGCTAGAAAGCTGTGATCATTTAAATACCTATTATATAAAACTTCTCCAAAGTCTCCAAATTATGGCTCTGGGAGCTTTCATCTGTAGGAGATCGTCAATATTTCTTGTGGTTCATATATTTCATGCATAGCATAGGTGTTATCAATATGAAATTTGTATAACTGTCTCTCTTTTTGGACTTTTTTTTCCATCTTGATCATGTAATCAGCTATCCTGTCCCTTCTTTCTCTTGTCTGCATGCACTGGTGTAGAGACACATGTACTTCTGTTGCATCTTGGTGACAGTTGCTCAATGTATTTTGCAGATTTGGGCAAAAAGTCAAGCATGGACCACATTGCAGCTTCACTTATTCCATAATGATTACAATAAAATGATGCTATATGATATGCTATGGATATAAATACAGAGCTGGTCCAAGGCAACTCTGAGAATTTGTGAAATAACAATGACCAGCCAGAGATGTCTACAACAGATACCTTACTCATCTGTGCCTGCAGCTCGATCTCCAGGGATTGTAGAGTACGTGTTAGATCCTTGATCTCATTCTCACTGCTGTGTAGCTCCTCTGGGTTAGGAACTGCTGCCAGAGACATAGCTGTGCTCTGTGGAGCAAAAGCAAGGGGAAAGCTCACTGATTCTGCATTGTCTCATGCAGCAACAGGGATCTTCAAAATGATCAGAAAATAGCTGTTACCTGGTCTCTGTACCAACTGTCCAGGCTTTTACGGTTCTTCTCAATTATTGCTTCATAATCTTCTCTTATTTCTGCTAGAATCTTGGCTAAATCTTCGGGGGGAGCAGCATTTACCTTTACGTTGACTTTGAAGTTCTGTGATGAGCGATGTGCATTCATATCCTACGCATAACAGGGGAGACAAGCAAGGTCACTTACGAGAAGGGAAACAGTCTTCATTCCTGTCTTGCCTTCTTCACTTCCACCCTCTCAAAATGCACAACGTGTTTTTTTCCTTTGTGGTAGGATGATTGTTATACATATTCGGTTAACACAGTTTGGAAATTTCATATATAGGTAATATTGTGACATGAGTTAAACCCATAACCTACATGTGTTTCCATGCTAGAAGCATGATAAATTAAAAACATGTGAGAAGATGTTTCCAATTTCTGTTACAAAGTTTCTTGAAGATACATATGCAAAGAAGAAGCACTGACATTTTATAATTACTTATCTGCTAGGAACCTAATCCTTTCATGTAAGCCTAACAGTAATTTCATCTTTCTTACCCTCTATGTTAATATTTATGGAACCATAACTAAGTTTACAGGAGAGTCAGTTCTGTGTAATTGTTAAGGGAATAATTGGATTAAAACATATAATTACTGTGTAAACAACATAATTACAAAACAAGTCAGACTGGTGCGGTAGCATTCCTTTCGGAGTAGCATAATCCTGTGCACCAGGTACCATTTTGGAGAGCACCAGTATCATGTCAGGGTAGTGACATCACGGGCTCTGAAATGCAGATCGACTGGACACCCCGATGTCTCTGCTGCTTCCAGGAGCTGCTTTATTGTAACTATCCTGTGGTCTGCAAAGGGATGAGCTGAGGAAAGTCCCTGCTGCTGCTACGTAACCCTTGGATTTCTGTTTCCCCTTTTAATAATCCACAAACGCAAGTAGGATTTTTGGTTCTGCACCTGAAAATGACACCGGATCAAGCAAAATCAAAGCAGCGTGTTGTCAAGCAGTAGTAAAATATGTGTTGGAATATTACAGCTCTGTAAGAATGCAGAGCAGAAAGACTTTTTGACAAGGATTAAATATTTTCTAATTAATTGTGCTTAGATTTTTGCAAGAATAAGTAATTTTACTTGACTTCCCCAACCATTTATTTTTGATCCTTTCACAATGCAGGAGCTGCATTGTTCCCTCTAGCAGCAAGTTTTAAAGTTATGTGTCTTAATATCCATATGGATATACTCAGATGAAAACTCCACCTAGCCCTGCATCTTATTTCTAGCAACGGACAGGAACAGACACTTTGGGGATGTATTTAAGGGCAGGCCCTTTTAGTCTGGTCCTGCCACCCTGAATTCCCAACTTTAAAGAAAGATTTTCCCAAGAACTGTCCACAGAAATGATATATCCGGAGTTCCAGACTCCAGGAGTTTGTTCCAGAAGAAAATAGTAGTTTATTTTCCTTTCTGAAATCCCAGTTTTAACTGTTGAAGTAGAAAACAAACTTCATGTCCCATCTATTCTCATTGGTTTCTTTTGAAACCTGATTGGCTTCTGAATCATCTCTCCCATTTATAGATTGTGGATCTTACTCAAAGTTAATTACACGGTAGCGAAGATTTCTGTGATATCATTTTAGCAAGTGGCACTTTTTTTTACCTCCTCATGGTCTTTCCTCCTGAGGATGTGCTCCTCTCTCAAGCCTTCAATTTCCATCTCCAGATCTGTTGTCACGATGGTGAGGTTGTCAAGCTCCTTGCGCAAGTTCTCCACGTCGCACTGCACTCCCTGCCTGCGAGACCTCTCTGCCTCGTACCTGTATCAGGAGAGAGCAGATGAATCGTGGTGAGAGCCGACCTCTTCCAGCCGCTGCCTAAGTAACAGCCAAGAGAAGCAGAGGTGCCTGGGGCCTCTCAATAAACAACTAAGGAGAGCAGAAAAGCAAGGAAACAAATTCTCCTTTTAAAAGATGTTCTTTGATAATTACTGGATAATTTTAAGAATAAAATCTATTTCTTTATTCCTCACAACAGCTCCTCTACGATAAGGAAGAACGAATGTTTTATTTTCTTGTTTGCATTTTAGCATTCGTCAGGTTGCGAGTCTCAAAAGCTTGCTGATAGAGATGTCCAAACCATATCCACAGTCACTGTTTTCTGTAGAATTTTTTTCCCCAAAATGATCACTTTTCAGTCCTACAGAAAGCAGGGAAAAGGCCACAGCTGTAAGTTATTAACAGATGTCTATAACCTCTTGTAGTTTGCCAAGGCACGACAAAGTCAGAAAAAAGCTGCTACATCTTCCCTTGGGCAAAAGGAGCCTTTTTTTTTCCTCTCAAACTCAAAATCTCTCCCATTATTTCCTCTTTTTTGTAGACTCTATTGATGTCTCTATATTCATTCAGTAGATCAGGCTCATTTATGAACGTGACAGTCTTGCAGAGCGGCCCTTACAGGGCACACACAGCCTGTCCAAGCAGACACTCCACCATGGAGTGACCAGCAAGGCTGCGCAGGCAGACGCCATTCAGAGCCTGAGATGGGATTTCCAAAGGCTGGGACATGTTCCAATAGCTTGGGCTGCTCAACCTCAGACAACTGTCATGACTGCTAAGAAGTCCAATGCACAAAAATTAGAACCCTTGCAAAGATGTGCCTGCAAGATTACATTAAAACACTTGGGCTGATCTCATTGTGCTGTCCTGAGCAGCGAAGGCGTGTGCTGGTAGCTGGGGAAATACTGGCTCGTTACTGGGACAAAACTTCCGAGAGCCCAAAAGAGAAGACACTGAAGGGTAGGGATTTCCCGTGGAGCGGGATGGAAGAGATAACCGCAGGAAGCAGAAAGATTTGGCTGGACTGGGGAAGCATATGGGGCAGAGATGGGTTGATTTGTACTCCCAGTTGATAATCTTTAAATACCTCTTGTCATAAGTATTAAGTGTCTGCAGTAAAACCTGCTCTTCAGGACCTGAACTAAGTATCATAAACAGGGTGACTCAAGATTGTTCACCAAACATCTGTGTTTTGAACATCCTTTCTTACCTTTTTGATTTTGTGTTTGTTCTGTATTATATATATTCAATATGACACCCACAAAAACCCAGAAAAAACACTTTCATACTGGATTGTCAAGAAAACAAAAAGAATTATTTTGCTTAGTCCTCTTTCAAACTTAATCAGCAAAACAAAGAAGAACTTACTTGAGCCTGAAGTCTTCAGATGCCATGTTAGCATTATCAATTTGCAGGAGGATGCTGGCATTGGTGATCTTGCCATCCTCAATCTGCAAAACCAAGAATCCAGCAACAGACTCAGTGATGGGATAAAGAGACGGTGAATAAACTTTGCTGCTTAGGTTGTCTGAATAGATTTAGAAACAGCTTCTCAAAGCACAAGTCCCATGTTAAGGAGAGTAGGTAAATAAAAGCAGCTTAGATTCAAGATTCATTTAGATGCTGCCACAAATTTTGCCCATAATCTTACTTTTCTCTTTTTCTTCCTTTTCTGGAAATGATGTAGGAAGAGTCATCTTATTGCTGGCCAAGTAAGGAATATGAATAGTGCTATACACATTTGATTGTATATGGTAGAGTAACAGTCACTCCTTTTTTATATACTGATTTTGATTCTGTTTAGCACTGCTGGAAGAGCAGCCACAGTCATCTTTGGGGCAGATTTGAGTAAGAAACATTAAGCTGTATCTGAGTATAATTAAAATACTGGAATTCGTAGCCCTGATGGTGCTTTGTGATGTTGAAGCTTGCCCTAAGAAGCAGCTTTGCAGGACAAAGTGCATCACATCATTCATGCAGCCTGCTCAGTGTGCACTGAGAAGACTTTTAACCCCTAATCAACATGAAGTCGCTTTGGTCCATAGATTGGAATATGAAAAGTTCGATATTCCATCCACATCTTTGGAAGTACCTTGTTTGTAATTAGGAGGAACTAATAATGCAGGGGTGCCATGTCTTGCTTTAGTGAAGAGGGAGAAGGAGCAAGGTTGCAGATCTCACAGGGGCCTCCACTCCACACGTGCAGAACTCACACAGCAGAACAAGTTGGGTTATGGCCACAGAGAAATCACTTGCCATTTAGAGAGCCCTCAGCACCCTTAAGTAAAACTTTCCACACCTAAATGAATCACAAAGGAACCAGGAAATGACAGAATTGTCCTGAAGTGTCAAAAGTTGACTTCTCTTGGTAAAAAAGCAGGTGTTGTGGAATGTAGTAACTAATCAGGAAGATGGGACAAGCTGTTCATTCTTAAGCAATTACCAGCAGACCTTGGGTATCGCCTTGGGCCAAGATCAAGGGCAGCTGAGGAGCTAAAGTGCTCCCCTGCACGCAGGGCTGCCTGGAGTGTGGTGACAGAAAACCCATCCTCCAAGATGCTGGATTTTACTATAGAAGGTAGAAACTGAGAGTAACTGCCCTGCTCATCATGAACTCACATGTCCAGGCAAAAGCGTCATCCGAAATGTAGGTTCAGGGTGAATTTATCTCGAAGTTTAGATAGTCACTGCATCAAGGACTTCCTGGGTTATTGGATATAGGATCCTAAATTCTGTCTAACACTCATTTCATGTGCTAAATTACTCTCCCTGTATTTTGTGTTATTAACTAGTGTGTTTATTTATGTTTAATAATTATATGTTATATTTTTGCTCATTTTTCTGGCAGACATGGCAATAATTGTGGTAATTTATAGAGAAAGTTAAACATTCTTGGTTAAATCACTGACTTGTACCCTGTAAATTATCCTTTAATGTTCCCTTCTTCCCTGCATGAACAGCCCATTAAACACGTGCTGGGGCTGATCCGGAGCTCGGGATCACGGGGCGCTAGAAAGGAGAGTCTCAGGTACGGCCCATTCAAAAGTGAGGCCTTTACCCCAGTTTGCCTAAGTGTTTGGGATTTATTAATTCCAAATGAGTGTGAACTCATTCAGATTGTTGGAGAGCAAGTATTTATCTCTGGATCAGCTTAAAAAAAAAGAAGTGCTGAAGTGGCAGGTCTGCAAATTGATGACCTTTCTTTATCCTTAAAACAGAAATAGGTGATGACAATTCCTTGCACATGGGCTGTGGTCAGAGTGCCTCATCTCCTGCCTGCAGGCAACACATTTACCCATGAGGAGAGAGCTTGATCGAGTCCCTGACTTTGCTCTGCAGAGGTGCCAGACGATGCCATTTCCAAGCCCTTTTGAAAAAAGAAATCTCAGGATCTTGAGGAAGCCAAGCCACTGTGTTACAGACAGGGGAAGCAGCTTCACATTATGGAATAGCTTTGCTTTTTGCCACATACAGCTGCATAAAGTTAATTGCTTAGATTCGTCACCGAGACGGTTACAGTGCTAAGAATGTTCATTAGGAATACCAATTAATATTATACTTAAATTTGAAGACACGTGAGTTTGGGAGAATGAAAGAGTTACTGCTGAACGTTAATATTAAGTATTGGCAAGAACTAGAAATTCTCCTTTTAATTATAGTGAAAACATCCAAAGGAATTTGTCGCTGCTATTTTCTTAATTACAATGGAAGTATTTTTCCATCTGGTTACATAAGCTCCTTGGACCTAGAAGTCCTGTAGTTTCATTGTCTGCTGCCGCAGGAATCAAAGGAATAAAACACAAGAGGACGTCTAAAGGCAGCATGCATGAAAGAGGCAGTCTCTTCATTTCGACTGCTTTGTAATTTGCTGAATACATGTACAGTCAAAAAGACCAAATTCTGCCAGACTTATTTGCTCCAGCCACACTCTCATGTTCAGAAAGGAACACTTGGCAGCGTATAAATCCCTTTATCCTAGCAGTCCTTGCAGAACCCACTTTGTCTGCTTCCAGCTTGTCTTTCTTATACCCCATTCTCCTCCTTGTGAACACAAAGGGTGCCTGTCCCCCTTTCATTAGCATTTCTAGCACTTAAAAGGTTTTATAAAGTTTCCTTTAAAGGCTACCCATCAACATAAATGAATACCCGGCATGTAGAATGACATAGACCCTTCAAGCTCCCACTTACCTGTCTTTGCATGTCAGTGACGCTCTGCTCGTATTGGTTCAAGTCATGCCTCTTGCTGTGCGACTTTGTCTTGTGCCACTCTCGGATGCAGTTTTCCAGCTGAGCGTTGGCTGCTTCTAAGGAACGGACCTTATCCAGGTAGGCGGCCAGACGGTCGTTCAGGTTTTGCATCGTCTCCTTCTCGTTCCCCCCCAGGAAGATGCTGTCCCCATGGCGCTCGCCGAAGCCTCCCCAGGACGGCCCTCCTGCCGGAGCCAGCCAGAGGGGTCTGGCAGAGGAGAAGGAGCCCTGGGTGCTGCTGGCAGTACCGTCTGCGCTGGAAGGTCTGTATGAGCTGCCGTGCTGGGCCAAACCACACCCTGCGCTACCCCGCAGGGACCCAGAAAAAAACTGAAAAGGGCCTTGGCCGGTGCTCATGTTTAGCTCAGGTATGGATCCAACCCAATGTTTCCCTGCCTCGCGCTCACTGAGCAGCCTCGTAGCCTTCCCCGAGCACCTTTATGCCTTTTCCTGTGGGAGTTCCCTGCGATGAATGACTACAGCAACAAGATTGTGTCATCGTGAAACGTGCTTCCTCTTGGTCAATTCTGAAGCATTTATGAGCCTGCACACACTGTTGTTATGATTTGGAATCACAGCCACATACCAGATCGCTTTCCTTTTCGCTTGTTTTTTTTTCCTTCTTTTCATATTGTAATAGTGAGGTGTGGCCAGGAGCAGGAGGTGTGGAGCAGGACCAGCTCTGCCGCAGCTTTTTTCTAACCCTGTAGTAAATACTTTGTATTTTCCTGTTTGTGAGAGGCAAAATACCTTCAGTGACAGCCGACAGGAAGAGCGAGGGCAGGGCCACCTTTCCGAGGACACTTGTCATTTTCTGCCTTTCCCGGTTTCGCGAATCTCGGGCTTCAGAGCGAGAGCAGCATCTGAGGCGGCAGCGTTTGCGCTGCTGAAGCCGCAGCGCTGACCTGCGGGCGCAGGGGGCTGAGGAAAGCTGCATTTACCTGTATCATTTACCTGAAATTCCAGCCCAGAGGGAGCAAGGCCAAGCTATTCCAGGGTTTCTTCTTCCCCGTTAGCAACCTGTTTTGAAATCTGTGGGAGTTAGATACCTAGCAGCTGTTTCTACTGATTTTTGTTTTCTGCTTCATGGGGCAGGTCATTTTTCAGTTTCAATAGTCATGTTGAACTAGGCAATAATGCAGAAATTACTTCTATTATTAGAATATCTGCAAATTTAATATGTGCAAAATATTTGGAAAATAAGTTTGTAATAATATCCAAAGATTCAGGTCAGAGTTGGTCTAACTTTAGGGGGAAACTTATTTCCTTTAAGTCAAGTTAGAAGTTAACACACAGTCAGTGAGTTTAGCTAAGCCTAAGCGTGGCTGCAATCCTCATTCCCAAACAACTCAGATACGAACATAATGGAGCTAAGTCAGAGAATGCACCCAAAATAATGATGTAATGATCATTGTTTTAGGATAAATGCACCAGGTGTGATGCTGAGATAATGCACTCAAAGAGAAACAAGTCGACATGCTGATAAGCTGTCAGAAGTTGTGAATGGTACCCTGGGGTTATTGAGTTTACATTTTCTTTTTCACAGTAGTTTTATAGCAAGATTGATGGGTACGATAGAGGAAGGAGCTCTGGGAAGTGGTGGAAAGCTGCGCGTAACAGTGATGGGAAAGGGCTCCGCAAGAAGAGATGCCTGTTGTTTCTCCACAGCTGTGGAAGGCTCTTCCATGGGGTCTTTCACCTTAGCATTTTTGCCGCTTTTGGGCGGCAGGGTCGTACAGAAGTCTGTCCTGTTGTAAGAAGCCTGAAGAAGGCTCTTCTGACGGTAATACGGAATAAAGTCTTGGTGCACTTCACCTTTCCCAAGAGAGGCAAGGGGAGCTCTGACCCTCATTTACTGAACTGGGCAGGATTTGAGCTCCTCCTGGTGGTTCTGCATCAGCTCTGCTCTTCTCAGCACCTCTTGGTTTCTTTTTACCAGTTACTTTTCCACTTAGTACCTATTCCTTTTTATTCCCCCATTTAATTGTATGAATATGCTAACATTTTAATTGCTTGGGGGAACTTGCCAATGACAATAATATTACCGAGTAAGTACAAAGTATGACAGGCACAAAATGTTCTAGTAGCAGGTACCATTAACAACTAAATCTGAGTATCAGCACTGTTGCTTGGTAATAAGAGCTTGAAGTACACAACAAAAGTGAAGAGGTAACTTGAAAGGGAGATTATGTCAAGTCAAATATCCTCCTGTTCAGTTCATGTGACCACTGATCCATTCCGGATGGAGTCTTTTAGCCTGGCAATTTGGTAAGCTAATGCTCTATGAAATACTATATGAATGCTAAAATGAATCCTTTTTTTTTTCACATGGATTCACGCAGTGCAAGTTAAAACATGGTTTGAGGCTGAGGCTGAGGGTTCATGAGAAAAAAAAGTAGCTACTCTCTTACTCACAGATACCTTCACTGAATATCATGCAGTTCTGAAGAACAGACCTGTGTTTTTTCTAGCACGTTGCACACACGTTGCAGTGTGACACATGAGGAGTGACAGGGTCTCCTTTGAAACCCAGCTTGGCCCCAGAAGCGCCTCTCTGAGTAGTAGTTTGCCATTCATTTCAAAGGAAAAGTTACCATCCTGCATCCAGCCATATGTCTGGAGGATCCATGGAAAGACCAGAAAAATTTATCCGGAAAGCAGACCTGGCCCTTCTCTGCCAGGTGGGAGCTCTGGGGCTTTGGTTGGTTCTTTAGTTCACAGAATACAGAGCAGTGATCAGGGTAAAGAAATAAAATATGATCAGCAGGAGGCACCACTAGCCAGTGATTCCTCTGTGTCCCGGGTACAGGACTGGGAGCAGGGACAGAGTGAGGCAGCGCACGGGGCTCTCCGTGCCTCCCGGGTCTGGAATTCTCAGCCCTAGCTGGGCCATTCCGGGTATTCTCATCCCACCAGCCTGGTTTGGGTTTAGGGGCATTGGGGTAGGAAGGACATAGAAAATTCCAGATGAATGGAATTCATTCTGCATTTCAAATAATCTGAGGTAGGTGGCAGCAATGGTTCGAAGTTTAGGTCAGTAAGTCAATTCTCTCACATCCCAAGAGATCTCTTTACTGTGTGTCTGAAGTCTGACTGTTGCTTCAATGCAATTGTAGGAATTCGTAGCTGTGCAGGTGAAATAGAGCCAGCCACAACTGCGGCCTCTCTAGAGATGGGTCCTGCTGGCGTTTGGCTCCTTCTCAGAAGGACAAACACACCATTCCAAGGGTACTGAGGGCTCTGCCCCTGCCAGGGCCTGGAAGTTCATGTCAGGAGCCTGGCCAGGGTTTTAGCTCTGGAGCTCTTCTCCGCTCAGGATGAATTCCTTACTCCATTTTCCATCTGAGATAGGAGGGAAAATGAGACAACGATTGGACTGGGTTGGAATTTAGGTTCTAATGGTAGTTAATTTTTTGGAATTCTGGTCTGCTCATGCAGGCTCCAATCAGGATCCGTCCCCGACACCTTTCAGAGAGCAATCATGAAATTTCCAGGATTGATTTCTAACCTGATTTTGGCAAGAGTTCCGCTGGTAGGGAAGCTGCTCTGGTCTTTGCACAGGAAAACCAAATTAACTGTGTGTTTAACAGCTCATTTAAGAAGCAGGCGCAACAAGCACCCAAGTGAGTAAATGTGAACATTTTCAGTGCCTGCGGAGACTTATTAAGAAATTGGCACAGGAGCCTCCTTCAGCTGAGAAGCTGCCAAACTTTACAGGAGCAGGTCCACAGCGTCAGAGACATTTGGAAAGCAGAAGTGTCCTTTGCTCCGATGCTAAAGCCTTGCAGGAAGGGAGAAGTCTTCTGAAGAGGCTGCATCGGGAAGCAGATGGGCAGGATGTCGGTGTTGCCACTTTCAGGTCATGAGCGGGTGTCATTGTCACACCTCGTCCTCTGTCCTTCAGCTCTTCTGTGATGATGTGGATTTTCACAGGATCGGAGATACTGGTGCGTTCTCTGTTACACATGGGAAGATGGTAATTCTGCAGGGAAACATGCAGACACTTAGCAGGAAATGAGTATAATTTTAAAGGATTGTGAAGGACTCTGCCCATAACCTTTTGCACCGAACACAATTGCGTTCCTGCCTGCCCAACAGACTGCGGCAGGGGGAGATCGCGCGCTCCAGGCGGGTCTTGGAATCCAAAAGGATCCCGTAGTCCTGGCTGTGCCACTCCGCGTCGCTGCGGCTCAGTCGGCTGAGCCTCCGCGCGGCTCGTCAGGCTCCGCAGCTGTCGCTGCCGGGAGCAGGATCTGCTTCAGTTTCTGGGAAAGAACAATCCAGCGTGGATTTCTAAAGGGGAAGAAAAGGAGCATAAAAGCCTACCAGTGATGCCGTGGGTATCCATGTGGACCTTTCAGGAGAACAGAGAGCCTCGAGTTGGTCTAATCACAAATCAGTGCCAGTTTTGCGGAAATTTAGGATTGCCAGATTTCCCTTATGCTCCTTCCATTGCACACTCATTTAATTATTATTAATGATTATTTAAAAGTTTGTTAAGTGAAGGAGAGTTTTTGCTGGCGTATGCTTAGATAAAATTGCCCTCTCTTAAGTGTATGAGTATCTCATTAAATGTGAGTTGCCCAGGGTGTGGAGTAGCCTGAGCATTTCGTTTGTGACCTTCAAAGGTAGAAGGGGATTCAGAGCGAAGCCCCTTTGGAACCTGGCTCAGCTCCTTTCCTGCTCCGTTTCCAGGGCTGGTCCGGTGCGGATGGCCGGTCCCTGGCAGTGCCGCAGCTCTTCTCTGCTGGACATCACCTCTTGGTTCAATTCCTCCCTCTGAAATCCAAATGAAAATAAAGAGAACAAGGAGAAAATGGTTCCTTTGCTTTAGAGCCAAGTCAGCAATTTGGTTTTGGGTGCTGGCGGCAAGTTAGGCTCCATGTGATACACACCACACACCACCTTTGTGCAGGACCATAATTCCACATCCTTACGGTGTTTGAGATTCCTTGAGGTTCTGCTCATCCTCCTGGAGAGCTAAAGGACATCCAGTTAATTCCTGCAGAGCAGATTGCCAGCTGGACCAACAAGAATAGTAGAGTTTCCTCGTGGTTGCAGTAGGAAACGTGTTGAAAGACATTCCAGATATAACAGTGGACTCGCTCCGACGCAGATTTTCTTTTTAAAATATGTATTAAAAAGTGACTGCAGATTCAATTATCATGGGAGAATAAGCAAGCTATCATGCTTCATGTCTTTTTGCTAACTCCATGGCTATCTTGCACATTCCTCTTATGCACTAGGGTTTTTTTCATTGCCTTCTGTTTAATATATTCAGTCCTGCCTGCCCTCATGTGTGATTCTGTGATGCTGGGTAGTCTCTAATTAGTTTATATTTGCTGCCTTAGGCTACATATTTATTTATTTATATTTTATCTCTTCATGGTTCTTTTTGATGCAAAACAGCTCTTCCGTCAATGCTTCCAGCTGCTTCTCCAGGTCAGCTCTGCACAACGTCAACTCGTCCAGGGTCCTGGAGGCCGCTGGCATCAGCCCCCCAGGTCTGGCGAAGAGCTTGTTTGCTCTCAAACCTTAATATATGATGCAAATAAATGCAAAGCACTGGGACAGAGCTGGCAACGCTCAAAAGACTGCAGCTGAGCCTCCTTTTAACAGCACATTTGTGCTAATGCCTTTGGGTTTTTAAATATTTTTTTCTCTTTTTTTTTTTCGTTAGAAACATTTGGAGAATCCTCTTCTCTTTCAGAGAAGCTGGATGCTGCTTAGTGCTCTCCTTCTGAAAACGACTATTACGTCCCGTGTGCACAACACACCTAAATCAATTTTGATTTGCTCCTTAGAGCTCTTAAGTCAATTTTGTCAAATGACACGTGATCATCTGTAGATCAGATTTACACTTAGAGGAAATGCAGAGGTTAAGAGGCTTTCGAAGCACTTGAAGACAGAGGCAGTTGGCCAAGCTCTTGGGTCCACCCGCTTGGTTCTGGACTCGCTTGGTTCTGAAGTCGTCAGCCGCTAGCCTGGCCTTGTCAATCTGCAGGACAAGCTTCACGTGGCTCCTCTTGGCACGTGAAATCTGGAGGTAAGACACAGTGCTGAAAAACAACTTTAAATCCACCTTTCAGTCCCCGACCCCGTGCTCTGGGCCAGCGTTCTCACACTCCAGGAGATGCTCTTGCTGCAGGTAACAAGCTGGGAGCTCGCTCAGGAGCTGTGTCCCTCGTGTTGCAGCTGCAGATCCCTCCATCGTGCCAGCCAGCAAAGCCTGCGCCATAGCAGGCAGCAGGCAGGAGGAGCCAGGTGAGTGTGGATCTAGGCCAGAAGATCCCAGTTTAGCAGAAGTGCCTGAAACTTCCATCATGCCATATGAGAATGGAATCCACCTGGAATCCTGGAAGAACCCCTGGAGCACACTGAAGAAACCCTAGTGAAACCACCACTGCACCACAGGATCCCTTTGCAGACCCTGAAGAGACAGGTGGAATAAAGTGGAAGTCATGGTGTTAGTGGCCAAGGTTAGCAGAGCCTGGATTAGCTGGAGAGCTCAAGTTATTAAAGACCAGATGGCTCGTTCCTCAGCTGAGCATTTTGTATCTTGTGCTCTGGGTGGTGGCAGGCTGCAGAAGCCACTTTTATTGGGAAAGTTTATACCAGTTTTCTAAACAATCCCATCAATCCCATTGGTCTGCTATTTGGTTGTTTATATCAGTTTCCCTGTAAAAAGCTGAAATAAGTTAGGATTCACCAGGCATATTTTTGCCACTCCAGTACTTGTATTTTGCCATCAAAGGGACATTTCACCGTGCCTTAAAACTAAGTTTGTGCCTGGCTGTGTGTAAGTGTGGTTGGTTTGTGGCTGCCCACAGGAGCGTTTCCCTGTGGTCACCTGCACCCTGCTTGTATGGAAAGTGAGGAAGGACAAGGGAGCAGAGACGTGGCAGGGACCATTAGAAACTTCCCATGCCGGAGGATGTTGTGAGAATAAAGATGTAAAAGAGATGGGAATGACCTGGTTCAAAGAGGTTGAGAGGAAAAGGAAATTCCTGGGAGGGCACCGTTTTTTACGTCCTGTTCTGTGGATTGCAGTAGTGTAGGGTGAGGACTAACAACACATTCTCCGGAAAGGTTATGTTAGCAAAATGCAACATTTATATAAATGTTTTATGTGCTTCTGAAGTTGGGATTACCGGCCTCTTCAAGCTTTATAAGCTTCTCTCTCCAGTTACAGCGGTGTTGTTTTGCAAACTAGCTTATTGCTGAGAAAGTGGCAGTGCTGCTGATGCAGACGCTGCAGTAACTGTGTCCTGCTGAGCATGTGCAGCCGGGAAAAAACAACACAGAAGCCAATGTCTTTGCACAAGCAGGAGAGAAACTTTATTATGATCTTTCGTAAGAGTACTACATAGCTACTGGTGGAAAAGGCTCCCCAGCTCCGAGCTCTAGAGCCAAAGAATCATGTATAAGGAAGAGCAAATTTAAAGGAAGACACCAAGTTGCTGCACATTATTGGGTTAAATTCTTGTGCTTTGGTGAAAGCAAAAGGTTATTTCTGTTAGCATTAGCCAGTGTGTAGACAGAATGGTTTCCGTGCCACTTTATTAGAAGCCATTTGCTGAATCCCCTCTCGAGTGCACTGCTTTGGTGACTGTCACAGTGCGGAAGATCTCATGTACAAGAGGGCATTCAGTATTTCTTTTTATGGGTATTTCTTGTCACGAGTAGAAACAACTTTTCCATCTACCGAGTCTTCCACGCTGATGCGAACTCTTCCGCTGCTCAGATGGGCTGTGGAAAGAGAAAAAAAAGGGTAGTTCAAGTAGGGGAAGAAATAATGCGCTGGTGACACCCTGCAGAGCTGTGGGGCCTTGGTTGATTGGCTGGTTTCTTTCTACATATCAAAGGGCATCTTGAAATGGGAGAGTAAAAAATATAAAGGCGGAGTGTGCAATTTCCTCATGAAAATCTCACGTTAAATTTGGAGGCATCGTGTTTATGTTATATGGCAATATAGTAATACAGCAGTGAATTTTAGAATTTTGGATTTTAGAACTATATTAGGAACTATATAGGAGAACCATATTTTAGAACTAAATTAGGAGTTCATGTAATCATTCTGGAAAGCTATTGGTGTCAATATTTTATAATATAAAATATCATATGTTCATGTCTAAACAATAAAGAATGTGGTCCTAGTGGAGAGACTGTGATCTGTATCTGCGAGACAAAATCCCAGCCAAACCCACTATTGGCTTATTTAATACTATTTTGTTAATTCATTTGGGCCCCTCTTTACATGAAAAGTTTCTTACCGTCCTTAGGGGTCCATCCCGACAACCTGCAGGAAACAAGAAGATATTTCATTAACGGCTCCACCCCTCTATCTGCCGCCCCTCTCTGCCAGCCCTTGTTCTTGATACGTCTGCATGGACCTTTTCCCTCCTGATCTGGAGGTTTAACTTGAGTAAAAGCTGCTCTTGGGGTTTACAGGGCTCCAGGCCTCTATTTTGCCAGGGCACAAAAGCCTGTATGTGCAATCAGTGTCATTTCACAATCTGCAGTCAGTTTAACAACCACAAATTACTGCTTTACGATATGTTGTGCCATTAACGTTATCTAATCTGCCTAGCGTTTGTGTGTAGCAACATACTGCGAGTCCTGGCCCTCGAGCAGCTGGCGGTACGTGGCGATCTCCTGCTCCAGGCGCGTCTTGATGTCCATGAGCATCCGGTACTCCTGGTTCTGGCGCTCCATGTCGCAGCGCAGCTCAGCCAGCTGCTCCTCCACGCTGGTGATGAGCGCCTGGATTTGGGCTAGCTGGGCGCAGTATCGTGCTTCTGTGTCTCGCAGGTTGGCTTCCAGGCCAGCTTTCTAAAGCAGAGCAGTGTAAAACTAGGTTATTGCATGTTTTTTTTTCCCGTAGAGAGAGAGTTAAAAGAGAAGGGAAGATGGGAAGGAAGGAGAGGGAGAATGTGCAGGTTGTAAGCGCTGTGCCGGCTCCATACCATGCTGAGCTGGGACTGCAGTTCTATCTCCAGGCCCTGGAACGTGCGTCTCAGCTCCGTGATCTCCGATTTGCCTGTCTGGATCTGCTGTGTGTGTGTGGCCACCTCCCGGTTCAGCTCATCGGTCTGAAAGGAAAACATACTGTGAAAAGCAAATACAAATTGTATCAAAATTAAAAAATACATATTTGGAGAAAGGGAAGGCCCATCCCATCTTCCCCAAAATACTGCTTCTTTTGCTACCGTTCAACTTTTTGTGCATTATCCTCTGACTTTACTGTTTCAGTTTGCCTGTAAAGAAGCAAGTGCCGTTGCTGGAGTGACACTTGTAATGCTGGTGCTAAAAAGCCTCTGGGTGGTGTTTAGCAGTGAAAATACGATGGACCTTAGGGGACCCGGTGCGTCTTGGTGCGCTCCCCTGCCCGCGCATGCAGAGCCCATGCTGAGCAAAGCGTCGCACCTGCGTGAAGAACCAGGCCTCGGCGTCCTTGCGGTTCTTCTCGGCCAGCGCCTCGTACTGCTCCCTCATCTCCGAGAGCACCCTGGTCAGGTCGATGCCAGGAGCTGCATCCATTTCCACGTTGACCGTTCCGCTTAGCTGGTTCTTATACTCCTTCATTTCCTGCATGGGCAGAAGGCAGAGGACACAGAAAAGATTATGCTCTATATTCTATATTCTCATCTAGGTTCTGCCAGCGGGAAGCCAAGCGGAGCTATGTGGCGCCCGAGTTATCAAGTCCTAAAGGTGAGACACACTTAGAAACATTTGCCAGGCCCTCTTCCTCATCACAAATACTTTTCCTCTCTGTCTCTACACACATGTGTATATCCAAGTATGTTCCTTTTCCAAGGATTTTACAGCTGGTTATCTCAGTGGCCCACGCTTACACTGCTAAAACTGAAAACTCACAGTTCTGAATAGTTTGGAATTGGAGAAGTGCTTTCTAGGGCACAGTTTTGATTCTTATGAGATCATGGTTTTCTTCTTAATCATTTAACTGTAAAACTGTCACTGTGGTTTGGTTTTCTCCCCAGCTGGAAGGATTAAGTTCTAAATGGAAGGAATTTTCTCTCTACGTTGCCAGAGCTCTCACCTCCTCATGGTTCTTCTTGAGGTAGGCCAGCTCCTCCTTGAGCGTCTCGATCTGCATCTCCAGGTCAGCCCTGGCCAGGGTCAGCTCATCCAGGACCCTGCGCAGGCCATTGATGTCGGATTCCACGCTCTGGCGAAGGAACAGCTCGTTCTCGTATCTGCAGTTTTAAAAAGAAACAAATGTTGGAACCCACAGGAGTTGGTGACACTTTGTGCTGAGTGCAGAGTCGCAGCTCACAGGACACTCCATCTTTAGCATCTTCTCAATTATCTGGTGTGAAGAGCTAGCCCAGCTCTGCCTAGGGTGAGAGAAGAGAAAACCCAACATGCAGGGATGGTGCTGGAAGAGGAGAGCGGTGCAAGGACCTTGTCGCCCTCACAGCGGGGCCTCATGGGCGACTCTTCGTGTCCCCTGGCCTGGCTAACGAGTCCCTCTGCCTTTGCTTTCTTAAGTTACAAGCTATAGAAGCAAAGCATCTGCCTGCGGTTTTGACATAGATTCTTCAGTGACAAACCTTTTTTCTAGCTAGGAAGGAATATGAAATTTCAGCAGAGAGAAGGAGGGAGGTCAGAGGGGTGCTGCGGCTGCACTCACTTCAGTCGGAAGTCGTCCGCTGCCAGCCTGGCATTGTCGATCTCCAGGATGATGCGGGAGTTGTCAATGGTCGCTGCAAGGATCTGGCGGAGACAGACAAGATCCCTGTGAGTAACATGAAACACCCCTGTTCCCGAGCCCCTCGCCAGGGTTGCTGGAAGCCATTGAACAAGGCAGCAGAGATTTCATTAGCTAAACATGTTTTTTGCATTGCAATAGCGATTTTATTTTATTCTTATGGCTTTTCTATGGGAACACCAAGAAAGCTAAACTCCTTCCCACGTTGCAGATGCAAACCAGGTGTCTAGGACAGCGTTATTGGAGCCCAAGAAAGGGCAGGTTCGGCACAAAATACCTTGTCTTTGCTGGTTCTCCATGTAACCTTTATATCTTCTTTCCTTACAAGTTCAAAAGTACTCAGTGGATTAGTGAGAAGATAAGATTTACAGATTTAACATAACTGTAAAATAGATTTGCACAATACCTGATCTTATCTTTGCCCTGGGGAATTATTTTTCAAGGCTATGAGATCCACGATGAGATCTTTTACTGTTTCATCCTAAATATATTGCTAATTCTAAACCCGCTTACCATGCTTTGCTAGCTTTTAGTCCAATCATTTTAATTTCAGCAAACTTCACCTTTGCAGGATGACACAATTGCTTTTTAAATTAAGAAAAAAAAAACTCAATTCTCCTGGAAAGCTCTAACTACACCATACTTGGGTCTGGGGAATCAGTTTCTTGTGTGTAGTCACATGAACGGGTTTGAGAGCTGGATGTGCAGTTTGGTTGCACAGCCCCGTCCCCACGTACCTTGTCACGCAGCTCCTCGATGGTCCTGTAGTAGGGGCTGTAGTCGCGCTCGGGGCTGGTGGGCGCCTGTTTCTGGTACCACTCGCGGATCTTCACCTCCAGGTCGGTGTTGGCCTCCTCCAGGGCTCGCACCTTGTCCAGGTAGGCGGCCAGGCGGTCGTTGAGGTTCTGCATCGTGATCTTCTCGTTCCCGGAGAGGAGGCCATCGCCTCCGCCCAGGTCGAGGCCACCGCCGAAGCCGCAGGAGGCCCCCCAGGCCGTGCCGCTCCCCGCTCCGAAGCTGCCTCCGAAGCCGCCCCCGAAGCCACCGCCGTAGCCAGCGCCGAGCCCGGCAGCCAGGCCACCGCCGTAGCCGCCTCCGGTCGAGCAGACATAGCGCGCCGAGGACACGGACACGCCACGGCCCCCGGAGCCACCGTGGATGCTGGGCGCCCGGTAGGAGCCTCCTGTGCGGACGGAGGAGAGGCGGGAGCCGCTGCCCCCGCTGAGGCCACCGCCGTAGGTGGAAGAGGAGCTCGCTCTGAACACTGTGGTCATGGCAGCGCAGGCTCGCTCGGCTACGGCAGGAGAGGAGTGTGAGTGTGAGTATGAGCGTGAGTGTGAGTGCACCCGCTGCCCGCGCTCCCTTTATAGCCCCAGCGTTGCGAGGGGCCCCCAGCCCTCCCTGCCCGGATTCCCCTCCCTAGGGGCGAGGCCGCTCTGCTCGGCATTCCTGCACATCCCAGGGCTAGGGCTGCTTGTTTTGGCTCCCAATTAAACAAAAGGGATGATTCAGGTTACTGGTTTTTCTTGAGGCTACAGTTCTGAAACCTGCAGCGATCGCGTCCAAGAGTGGAAAAACAGAGTGCGTTCGGCCACACCCGCGGAACCGTTCGCAGCGCTCGCCCCGCCAAAAAGTGAAGTTTGTTTTAAGTAAAATTCCACTTTCATTGAAAAAGGTGCTGTCATCGCTTCCCTTCACCATGCCCTCTCATTTCTACCCGTATTCTTCCTGTTAAGCATTTGGAATTGAATTTCTCACTTATTTTATTTCCATTCTTTGCTCAGAATTGACTTTTAGATTTTGGAATCTGAGTTCTTAGCACATCATTGCTTGGAGGATAGCAAGCATCCCTCAGTGCACAGGGAATATATGATTGAAATAGTTCAGTTGAAAGAAAAAATGTCCGACTAAATTCCTGTTGTTCTGGGGAAGCCTCAACAACTGGGGTTTCAGATGGAACTGCTCATCGGTAAAGGATGTGAACGCTGCCCATGGGCACTAGGAAATGGAGTAGATCTGGAAAATAAGGAGTGGGACTGACTTCTGAAAGTGATGTTACCCCTCCATTCAAACAGGCAATTTTGAATATTGGTCTGGTTCAATCTTAACAACTTTCTTGTGAAATTCAGAAGTCAGGAATTCATAATTCTGTTGACTAACACATTTTAATGCTGCAAAATTATGGGAAACCAGATTTTGGAGATTTTCCGAGCCGCGTTTGACAGCCGGGGCGCGTCCAGGGACGCGGTTGAGAGCGGGCGGTGGCAGCCGAGTGGCTTTGCGGAGAGCCCCATTTTTCCTGCAGGGCCGGGTGACATTCCTAAGGTGGAAGTCACCGGCTCTGTGACAGGAGCGATACGTGACCCAATCCCTGGGGCTCAGCGGGCTGAGAAACTGAGGGCTGAGAGAGGTGGGACCAAAGCAGGGACGGAGCAGAGATGGGCAGAGCATTTTCTGGGTTTTAGCTCCAATTTATTTCAACATACAATCTTGGAATAAAGAAAAGACAAACGTTTGCTAACAAAATACAGTATTTTCCACAGTTTTAAACATATTGATAAAAAAAGGCCTCAGAATAGAGCGTGGATGCTGGGAGGAGAGCTGAGGCAGGGGCGTGCTGGGAGGAAGGATCCCGTCCAGCCCAGCTATAGAATCGCTTTGGTTGGAAAAGACCTTCCAGATCCTCGAGCCTCGTGTGAGCTGCAGCTCCATGACCTGCTGCTGGAAATACCCCCTTGCTCCCCGGGCACTGAGCAAAGAGCGGGTGTTTCTGAATCGTGGAAACGTGTTCCCGCTCCCCCTGGCCCTGTGCCGCCGCAGTTCAGTTTTGCCATGGGGAAGATTAATAGTTCTGAGGATCTTGCCAGATCTCTCCATCTCCAGGAGTTCCTATCACAGGAGACAAGTTGGGACAAACTCTTGTAAAGATAAAAAGCCCCAAGGTTTCTGGAAGCCCCCTGCAACGTGGCTATGCTGCAGGGTGCTTGGTGCCGGGCTCTGCTCCCTCCGGGCGCTCCCACCACGAGCCACTTCCTTCCAAAGAATCCAGAAAAAAATCCCAGAGAAAGCCCCCACTCGAACATGGCATTTTCCTTTCCGTCTTACTTCATTTAGTGCAGAAAAGTGCTTGGAAACCTCGCTGGTAGAGCACACCTCAGTGCTTCTTCAAGAGCCTCCCTCCTGTGGCAATCGAGATCCCTATCAGCTCGGCACCCCAGGGAGCAGATACAAAGCTGCTTGGTTTCTTTTTTCTGTAAAGTATTTACTGCTGGGAAAAGAAAAGATCAAAAAGCCAATAAAGATTCTTGTGCTATAGCAGAATTCCGAAATCCATGGGGATTGTGGGGAGCCTGGGGCTTTTTCGGCTTTCTCCGGGGCATCGAGCTCAGGTCTCAGCTTTGGTCCCCACGAGCTGGAGGTTGCGGAGCGGCTCCCGCGGCCACGGGCTCAGCTCCGGCCCTCAGCTAATATTCAGGGAAGCCGCCTGTGTTTAGCTACAGCTGCATCTAGCTGTGCTCCTGCTTGCAGCCCTGCCAGGCAGAGTTTTATTTTGGTTATTCATTCTCCGTGTTAGCCATGTTCATTTGATGCTATTTACATTTCCCTAAATTCACGAGGCTTGGAGTACTTCAAGGTTCATAACCTCACAGTTTTAAAAAACTTCTCAAAGTCCTTCCTTGTTTGTTTATTTATTTATTTATTTGCTGTCTCTATCACATTGGATTGTTCTCTGCATTGTGCATCAAGCTGTTTTCTGTAGCTGGAGCAAAAAATGAATCTGGAGAGTTTTCTTCTCACAGTCTGTGCAACGAAAGGGAAAATTATCACTTGCCAAAGTAAAAATGCAATTTTAAGCTCATGCCTTTGTACTGTTCACATCTGATTTCTTATCTCACGTCCTGCCCCACAGCCTGCGTTCATGGCAGAGGCTCCTTGCCTTGTCACGCTCCCGCAGAGGCCCCCGCGAGACGATTCCCGACATGTCTGTGCTGAGCAAACGCTCTGATTCTGCGGCTGGATTATCGCGGTTGACACAGGGCAGCCTCTCCTTCCACCCAGACAAAGAGCCTCATTCAAGAAGCAGCTTGTTTATCATCTCCAGCTTTTACTGATAAAACCATCACTCACATGTCCCATACCTGTGGAAAAGCCTTTTTTATTTTCCCCTGAACCAAGCTCTGGATTATATTTTCTGGGTGAGTTCATGTTAAACATTTCTCCAGAAAACTTTCATTGCCCTACAAACTTTGTACAGCATTATTAAATTTACGCACTAACTTTGAATTAGGATATCCAAGCAGCATTTGCAAGATTCTTTCCAATCTCTTTCTGAAGCCTCCATTCCAGAAAGATCCAGCTTTTGGATCCTGAACTGATTCCAGAGCTCTGAAGTCCAGCTGCTTGTCCCACCTCAGACCCTTTCTCCCCATAGGTGTGTGCCGAGTCAAACTTTTCACAGCTGTTCTTTGCTGTCAGAGTTTTCGGTGCTGACACTGCCAGGCTTGCAGGGGCTGAGCTGGGCTTGTCGGTGTCAGCACTCGGAGCGGGTATTGACAGGTCCCCTGAGTCACGGGCACAGCCTGAGCCCAGGGGCTCCACAGCCTGGCGCGGTCCTGGCTCGGACCACTACGCTCTGAGCCCACACGAAGAGGAGTGAAGCGGTTCGTTAGGGAGCAGTGACCAAGGGCTGGGTGTGAGGGTGCGTGTCGGGCACCTGCAGTCAGGGCAGGCCCCCTTGATTTGGTCCCTTTGCTTTTGTCCCCTGGTCACTAGTTACCCAAATGCCTCTTACAGTCATCGCAAGTGGGAATGTGGTGTGGAAGCTGTAGCCCTGGTTTGTCTTTAGCACAGAACCAGGGAAGTTTCCTTTGCTTCTAGAGTGCTGGTGGGAATGGAGTCAGCAAGGCGTGTGCGAGGTGGCTGTTCCCATTTGGAATATCAGTGATGCTCTGTATCCCTGTCAGGGCTTGGGAATGAGTGTGGCTGAAGATTTGTTACCTAACTCTGTGAATCAAGGGTTTTATTGTTAGCTGAAGGTCAGCGTATCAGGATAGAAAGTGAGTGAAGAAGTCACACCAGTCTCTCACTCCAATTTGCTTCCCTAAGGATATCATCAAACCATTCTAACAGTTCTGTGTTTTACCCTCCCAGACTGTCTCCCAGGCTCCCTTTTCACCAAAATCACCAAGGCCGTGAAACCTTTCCCCATTCCTGCTCTTGGGAGCCCTTGCAGTTCCTAACATCAGTCCCGCTGTCCCCACACTGGGGGCTCCGTGCTCAGGGCTCCTACAAGCCGCAGGAGTTGACTGACGAGACAGGGACGGAGCTGAAGCCCCCGCGGGTCAGGGAGGTTGGACAGTGTTCGTGTTTTCCAAATAAGGCCAAATTGCAGTAAGGATATCACAATAAACAGGCAGAAGTTACATTTGCAAGAAACTGATCACTTTTATTAGAGTAGATACAGCAATTCCGTACAGGAAAGAACCAGAAATGACTAAACACCAAACCTAATTCAAAAAGAAATCAGCGCTAAATGCAGCCATCTGCCTGAACGCCAGGTAGCCCAGGCTTTTCTGTGCTTGAACATACTAATTTCCACCAGTTTGTAGTGATTCCTCTCCATTTTGATTCCTGCGTGTTGGCTGCTCCCCTGCAGCCCCCGCATTTTTAAGGTGGGATTTCGAAGCCTTCTAGTTCCTCTTGCCGTCGGCCGCCTTGTCCCCTGCGTCTGCAAGAAAACAGAAGGAAGGAGCAGCCGCCGACCCCGAGTTACGTCCTCCCTCATCTCTCCTTCCCTTCTCCCAGTTGTTTTCCTCTCCCTGGCACTGATTTGAATCCCACATCACTTCTACTCCACAGCTGAAACTTTAAAGCTCAAGAAATAATTCACTTGCATGTTCATACAATACCCCCGAGCTGGCCAAGCTCAGACTTCTTGGATCCTTTCCCCTGGGGGAATGATTATTCATTTGGTGATGTCCTTAACCTTTCCCGGAGCAGAGTCAGACTCTTTTTTTTTTAATGTCTCGCATCTTTTAATGACTATAATTTGTTAAATTCTAGCCAGAGTCATCA
>VWPW01001054.1:0-28134 GCA_013389825.1 Crypturellus undulatus | reverse complement strand
CACACCTGGAATTACCTAGAGAAAAAAAAAAAAAGCACATGCTAATCCTGACTATGGGCTGCACAGAAGGGTTGGGCCAGACTCTCAGATGGACTTAAAAAACAGCATTTGCTCAGTATTTTCTGGGCTTTTATAGAAAACCATATCTGTTATTGCTGACATTGATTCGTCTGGCTCAGGCAGCAGAGAACCAATAATTACTGTGAGTTTTAATCAATCCCACATCAATTCAGCCGCAGCTCAATTTGTGATCTGCCTTGGCAGTGACACAGGATGGGGGTGTGTGTCTGAAAATGATTAGAAAATCAATAGGTAACTCAGCCAATAATTCTGTCTGGGCAATCAAGGGTGACACATTCCTCCCCGATCCATCCATAGCGGGTGCTTCGTGCATGGTGAGAACCAGCAGGATACGACACCACCGCAGCAGCAGCCAACTAACCCTGTGCACCACGTGGAGGAAAAAATAAATAAAATAAAGAGGTATTTATAGATTTTGTCTGGAGTGGCAAAGAGATGTTACAATTACTAGCCAGCTTTTCCAAATCAGCACACTGTGGTTTGCCATCATGAACATGGCCCACGGACACGGACAGCCAAGGGAACTGGGCTGAAACTCTTGGAGCACCGTTCATTGAAGGATCTAACTGGTAAGCAGGAAATGAGTTCATATCTCAATCTGGGAAGTGGGTTTGGGACTTAAGCGAGCACGCTGAGAGGAAAGCAGACATAGGGAGAGACTACAGGCTGCTGGTCTGCTCTGAAAAGGCATGGAGAGAATATTGCCAAACAAATAGAATTCTAGCATCTTGTAAATCTACTCTCAAGGGATTCTCCCTGCGACGGCTGGCGCTGCAAACTGTTGTCAGGAGCGGAAAGAAAACTCATCTCCTTGTCTGTTATCACGGGCACACAAGATGCTGCAGGCTGTGTTTGGTGCACAGCTCCCGAGCAGCAGCCCCTCTGCTGCGCCGCGTCCGCATGGGCAGTGCCAAGGGGGCTCCGCACCCGGACTCGTGCTCTGCCGCTCTCGGCCTCGCTGCAACGCAGGGCTGGCAGGAGCAGAGGTCTGCGTTTTTACCACGACAGTCAGCAAAAAGGACACTGAATATGCACTAGAAACAGATATGCTGAATATGAAAATGCTATTTTTACTTGGTTTTCTGAGGAGAATTGTGCTCCATCTCCCCCTCTAAATGATATCCAAGGTCACAGAAATTGGGAGAAGAACCCAGAGTCCTGCCATCCCCCATCCCTGCCGCCAGCCCCCAGAAGCCGGTGAGATGCCTCCTCATCGAGGCACGGGACCATTGCTGGATCCGAGCTGGCAACGCCCGCAGCAGCCAACGCTCCTGGTCCCACCAGGACCCTCGGAGCAGAGATCGCCAGCAAGACTCACCACCCTTGCAAACCCAACACAAGGAAGCTCGTTTTTGAAGATAAAGTTCAACTGAAAGCATTTCAAGAGTTTCTTCAGAAAACAAGTGTCTGGCCCCATCCCTGTTTGCATCAAGAACATAGATCCCTTCCTCCCCTCGCGCTTACAAGGCTCATTAGCAGCAAGGCGGGTGACGAGGTCACTGGAGACGGCAAGGAGCGAGAGCCTCATTACCGAGCTGCAGCGCGGCGAGAGGAACCAGCTCGTCCTTGCAGCTGCCCAACAGGGCTTGCGGCTCTGCTTCTCTCTCCTGTTATTAAGTCTTTTTAAAAAAGACTTTTTAATAGTGTTTCTGTGGAGAGTAAACTGCCCTTTATTCTGCTCTGTTTTCTCAACATCAGCAGCCTTTTTGCCTGGGATCAGAGGCCAGACTTCCCCTCGTGCCGGAGCTGAGGCTGAGCCATGGGATAAGCCTGGGGGCTCCCGGCTCCTCCAGGCGGTCTGGAGGGAGCTGTCAACCATGGCTGTGTCCCCAATGCCACCCTGAGCACCGGGGAGTGGTCCCGGCCACACTCCCAAGCAAGGCTGCTGCCTCTATGTGGCCACCAAGCCAAGGAGGCGACCCTGCTGGACGTGCGTGGGCAGGAACAATGATACCAAACCACCGCAACGCATCAGCTCTTGCTTCTCCAAAGCCAAAATCAAGGTGGTTTGAAGAGATGCTGCGGCTAAACATTGTCCTGCAAGAAGGATTGAGCTCTGGAGGGTGCAAACAGCCAAGAGCAGCATCTGTGGGACACCACTGGAGGAGAGGACTGGTGCCAGTGAGACCCTCAGGGAAACCCCATCTAGAAAGTCAACTCTGGAGCAACACAGCTTTATCTTTTAAATCGGCTATAAGCCCTCTATGCAGGGCAGGCAGAGATCTTCACTCCTCCTCAAGGTCTCCATCTAGATAGTTATGCAACCTGCTTATAAACCTGGCCAGCTCCTTCCTCAGTTAAAGGCAGGAGCCACATGCTTCCATCCAACACCATTTTGCAGCACTAACAGCAGAAGTGAAGCCTAAAGCTAGAACTCTCTACACAGCCTCCCCTTTGGCCGGTGTCACAGCCCAGCGTGCACTGACCCCGCACAGGGACGCACCTTGCCAGCCCCACTGTTTCCACCCAAATGTTGCTCCTTCACCAACAACTCCTCAGGAACTCGCCACCCCTTGCACACAGTCACATTGTCCTTGTTCCTTCTGCTCTATATCACCCCCAACAAGGGGGAAACGTATCATTTGGCAATTCAGGCAGCAGCTGCTTTTACACCAGCAGCTCTGAATTTGTTTCTCTTGATCAAAATCCATTTTCACCACAGGTTGGCACCTGGGTGAAAAAGATAAAACGCAAACCACCATCTCCTTGGGACAGGAACTTTTTGCTAGGGTTTTGTGCAGTGCCTAACTGTTCTCTACACCAGGGGTTTCTAATTTCAATCATAATGTGCATAAGTAGTAATCTTCTGCTTCAAGGAGCCACTAAACTTTAAAGGGATTAGAGAAGAACAGCTTCTTCCCCACCTCCCTCCTCGTGGGCACGTCTCCGTGATTAGCTGGGTGCTTCGCAAGGCAGGGATGGATGAGTTTTATTTTTCAATACACAATTGTCTGTCAGAGAATGCAGGTTTGATGAAGCTTAAGTGCTTCATGGGATTCCATCAGTTACATCTCAAAATTCATTGGGAAACTATCAAAGCATTTAATTTTGACAAGCTTGAAATGTTTTGGTTTCCACTACTTAATTTTGTTTTTGTTGTAGCATAACCTAACTGGGATATCCTAATACATAGCATGAAACTCTAGATGATAATAGTGGGATTAAACATTTCACTCTCCATAATAAAATGGGATGAACCAACATATTTTGGTATTTGCCCTTGCTCTGGAGATTCCTGCATGGCCCTTTGGTCTGTATAAGAACTCCAAATGTCAAATTTCCCTATGGAAAATTCTCATTTTCACCTGCTTCCTTTTGATCTTCCCTCCCCACTCTCCTTGGTCCCCAGGGAGTCCCCAGGTGACCTGTGTTGGAAGGAGCCCAGAGGCACAGAGGCCCCTGGCCTTCTTCATTTCAAATCCCACGAAATGGTTACAGCCCTAAATTAAGCCATTTCTCTGTAGCAGCTGAGGAATAGCTCATCGGTTTGATGTGGAAGAGGAGGATTAGCTCCAGACAGGCAGAGCTAAGGCTTACACACCTGTGTGGACCATGCCGAATTTCTCATCCTTCCATATCTAAAAAGACTAGGCTGGACACAGCACAGGGTCACAATGTAATGGACAGACCATCTCGGAGATCCTCTCCCTGCCCCATGCCGAGGCAAACGAGCTCTCCCATCCTACACATTGCACTGTGATCGTGAAGGGCTGCTCACACTGTGCTTGTAGCCAAGCTACGTCTTCCTTGCTCAATTCAGAAATAAACTGTACCCAAAGAACCTCAGCCCCAGAGCAACAACGTGCTGCAGGGAGGCAGGATTTAACCTCTGCACACAACAGCGGTGACCAGTCCCCGGGGCATTCGGGCTCGGTGGGAGCTCTTGCCCCTTATGAGCACGTCTCCTGAGGGAGGACAGACCCAGGACATGCTGGGTGCCCTTCCAAACTCACCCACAGCAGCTTCAGCCTCTGTACCATGAGCCCCTGACTTGAACGAGCTCTTTGCTGATACTCGAGGAGCAGGGAATGGAGCTGGAGGAGCTCACTGCCCTCTGCAGCCTGTCCACCTCTGCCTCACCACTCACAGCACGTGAGACACCAAACCCCGGCGTCCACCCCAGCAAAGTGGGCTCACTGCTGTCCCAATCCTGCAGCCTTCGCCATGCCGCAGGTCATGGGTGTGCGGCACAGGCCCTCCAGCTCCTCCACAAGGACTTTGTCACAGCCAGACCTCGCAGCCACAGACACAGGGGCTCAGGATCGTGCACCCGCTCATGCTGCATCATGCACACCCCGTACCTGCTGCTGCCTCCCCAGCGGCACCCCAAACCACAACCAGCTCCTGGGTTCTCAGGGGCTGCAGGAGCCACCGAGCACTCCCTGACCCCCCAGAGGAGAACTAGCCAGCCCCATAACTAGCCCACGGTCTAAAACCAAAACCCATTTTCCTTGGGAAAAAAATAAAGGGCCTCTCTTACCTCTCTATGGCCAGCAATTCTGCCTCCTTCAGGCTGGCTAAGGAGAACTACTACCACGGAGCACTTGCATCCACAAGGGACCCAAAGCCAAGAGGCAGCTAGAGAAGCCTCAGTTTAAGCCACTTCACAGGTGTTTCCTTCACTCCCCTAAATCCACTTCACAGCTTTTCATCTCAAATTGCAAATCACCAACACATGCTGGTCGAGCCCTTTGGCTCCTTCAGCACCTCTTCCCTCCTGGATGAGCCAAAGGGATCAGCGACACAGTTCTGCGCTGGCAATAATCTGACTTGTTCCTTCGGTGCAACGTCTCCAATTTTAATGTGATCCCTTATAGATGCTGTGACATACGCGTCCAACTCAAGGAATGCACACACAGGAGCCGCAAGATTTAGAGAAGCTCATTGGGATTTTGTTCTCTTTTAAAATGCCGGTCAGTCTCCAAACATCACAGCAATTCTTTGGCACACTAAGGAAAAGCAGCACTGAAACAGGTGCACTTCTGTTGCTTGAATATTCTTACACTGAAATTTAAGGCTCAAAGATGAGATCCCAGTTGGTAATTCCAAGTAGTGACCTTGGCAGGACTCCAGTTAATAGGACAGGACTCCAACTAACAGTTCTTAGAATTAACCAAACAATAAAAAAGCCTCCGATAAGAAAAGAGCTGCAGAAATCTATTATGCACCGATGCCATCTACTGGGTGCAAACAAAAACAGCACAAAAGCCCCAGGAAGAGAAAAAGAACCCTAAGGGAAGTATGAGATGGAGGCAGGAGAGCTGTCTCCCCTGCACGAGGGACAGGAGCAGTGGAGACCCCATCCCGGCCTCTCCACATGGGCACCTCTGGGCCCTCAAAAGAAGCCACAGCGACGGGATGACATTTCAGGGCCCGCAATGACATTCCAGTGCCCGCTTTTCCTCCCCTTCCCCAGTAACCCGGAGAATCTTCAGGTCTTCCAGCTCTGGATTTCAACCAAGCAAGGCTACGTGCTCGTTTCTCCTCCGTAAGCCAGAGGAGATTGACCTAAGAGGGACTCAAACAATGTCTGCAAGCAATTGCCCTCGACATTTTAAACAAGTCCTTTTAAGGCCAGACAATTAGGTAATGGCAGAGACCGCATTGCTAAAAAGCCTCAAGATAAATGGAGCCTCAATCCTTGCAGAATTACTGGAAGCTGTATTAGGGGCACTAAGGAACTGGTAACTGATGATGATTATACATAAAAGGAATAAGAAATCTTTGAGATCTGTGCTGCTCCCTGGTAGACCGGCGAGGCTCAGGCTGCGGTGTGTATTAATTGCTTACCAGCCTGCATGTATATTTTATGCTCAGTACCTGCCTAGAACATTTGTTGGATTTAGCCTTGATTGATGAACCGCTGATTATATACTTCTGTGGTTCTCAGCAAATTAATAAACTCTTGACTGGTTAAGATTAACAACATGTCATGATTTGAGAAACAGTGTCCTGAGTAAAGCTGAAAAGAACCTCGTGCTAAAATTAGTACGTGAATGCTCCCTGAACTCTATAAAAAGGGGATAGCTTAATTAAATTACATCCCAATATTGCCTATAGCACTTACCAAATTGGCAAATTGAGTTCACGGCAGTTCAGCTTTAAAACATAACTGACATCCCTGCAAAACTGCAGGGAATGGGCCCCATCCCTCCTTGCACGGCACAGACAGCTCCCACCCCAGCAGACTTACATAAGGGTTAGGATGGGGAAAAGCAAAATGGCCAAATGTCCCTATCCCGGAGGACCCGAGGCAGACGGTGCGGTGAGGTCACCAGAGATGCCACTCAGTGCCAGGAACGGGGACAACCCACGGCTCACATGGGAAGGTGGTGGCTGGCACTAACTGTCCACATTTCCATCCACTTTTTGCTAGGCCACAGCGATGGACTAGGGAACCCCGTGGTTCAGACGGACTCTTGGTCTGAGCTCCACGGTCTCGTGGGCGCAGCGATTCCCTGCACCAGCACTTCCCAACGAGGAGGTACGGGAGGCTGCGGAGCTGCCGGCAAGCGGCAGCCCCGGAGCTGCAGCCCTCAGCACCACGGGCACTCAGGGAGCAGGATGTGCCCCGCGGTGATCACCCACCCCAGCTCTGTCCCTGCCTCCCCAGCCTTCTTGCTGCCTGTGTTTTGTTCCCTTTAAATAAAGCCTCATTTAGCCATTATAGAAAAGGGGGGTCTCATTTTCCCTGAGTGACACAGTTTTCAATTTCTGCTGCTTTGCGCTCCGCTGTGGCAAACGCTAGGCCTGTAATTTATTGACAATTTCTATCTTAATATATCCTGACTTTTAAAAAGAGGCGTCTCTTCCCAGCAGCACAGGGCAATCAGGGCCCCGATTGTTTCTGACAGTATCTGGGAGGCACATTAGCTTTCAGAGCAAAATGCCACTAAAAAAGAACAGAAAAAAAGAAGTGGTGGGGGGGAACACACACACACATAAAAAACCAACAAAGCAACAGCCCCTCCCTGGAAAAGGCCAGAATGAAAGAAAAGGAAAATGAAAGCACAAAAGGCAGAAAGGGGAAGGGCTGGGGCGAGCAGCAGGACTGCTGCACCGCTGCCTGCAACACGTCAGGCTGTTGCGCTAAGTGGCCTTAACAAGCAAGCGGAGAAGGGGATAATGAAAAAGCCACCCTGGAGACGGCGCCACTCCAGCCTGACCTTTCCAGGCTGCCGTGTATAAACATCTTCAATAAATAAAGAGACACTTAACTCCTGCCTCTGCAGAGCTGCAGGAGAGAAGGGGTGGCCGGGGATATGGCCACAGTGAGGAATGGCGCTTGGGAGGGAAATGGGAGTCGCCCTGGGGGGTTAGGATCATGGTGCATGTGCTTGCATGCAAAGTGCAGGTCGGTGTGGGCACAGAAATGGTGCTGGTAACACAACGCTGCATGTTATAGCATATGTGGGTATAAAAATATGTCCTTATAGAAACATTGGTGTGTAGGCGAGGAGCACGGCGGGGATCGCCCGTGTCTCTGCCTGGAACAAGTGCTCCATGGTCCAAGAGGCCTTCTGGAGGGCGAAAGCAAAACCTGGGAAGCAGGAGGTTGCCTGGCAGGACAGGAGCGTGCTCGGAAATGAACTGAACCGCTGCGGGTTGCAGAGGGGGACCGTGGAGAAGGGGATGGGGAGGTTCTTCACTGTGCGGCACCAGAGCTGGGAAGCACAAGGCAGCAGCAGAAACGAGACTGTTCTCAGCCTGTGCTTTTCCGGGAAGCAGGAAAGCGGCTAATAACATCGTCCTCCAGGTGTCTTCTACACACCTAAGCCCAGGCGAACACGGATGAGCAATTGCTTGCCCGCTTACTGCTCCTTCCTTGCCTGACTTTATACAAACTTTCCATACATGATGCGCACTGGAGAGCGTAGGGAGACGGCGAGTCCCCGGGAGCCCCCAGCAGCAGCATCACCCTCCGCCCCAAGGCACTGGCACCTACCACGCAGCCCGTGGAGTCCACCTGGCGGTCCGAAACGCACTTGAAGTTGCGGGTGCAGCCGCCGTTGTTGCGGGAGCAGTCTCGGACCGGCCCGAAGGAGGAGAGCAAGTCATTGATGGTTTCAAAGTAGGTGGACAGCATCGCTTCTTCCCTTGGAGAGAAAAGGCACCGTTAGAGATAGGAAGGAAAGGGAGGCAACAGGGCATGTGCAGGACCGAAACTCTGCCGCACAGGGGGCTGTTTGGGCAACAGGACAGCGCTTTGATTAGCAATAAACTTTGTTCAAAGGTGTTGCTCCAAAACATGAAGGCTTTCTGATTACACTATACATTGCTGCATAACTGACATCTCTGAGGAAAATCAGCCAAGCCTGAGGGCTCAGGGACACTAACTTTGTACCATTTTCATGCAAACAAGCAACTGAGAGAGGACCTGGACTTGAGGAGGAATTCAAAACTATACTAGATATCACAGAATACAAAAAGCTGAATTGGGGATGTTTGCCTTTATTAGGAACATCTTAAAGATAAATAAACCTTTGGTGAGCACACGCAGCTTGTCTAGTGCCTGGGGTTGCCACGCAGGATGTAAAGCCACAAGAAACTTGGCTTTGTTTGCCAGGTTTGGAAACTGGAAGCTTAAATCTGTGCTTGCTTCAAGGTGATGAAGGACCTTGGACCAGGGGACACAAGGGAGGATCTGAAGCCAGCTCTGCCCTCAGCTGAGCCCATGTCCTCCTGCAGCACAGCGCTGCAATACTGCACACCTGCAGCCCCAGACAGCTTGGCAAACTTTAGTGCACTTTGCACATTTTCAAACCTTCTCCTTAAGCAAATGAGAAGCACAAATGCCCGTGAGTTCAGTGGACATCATTTAAAGACTCGAGAAACTCCCAGTCCTGCCTCTCTGAGCTGCACATGCAGCAGATTTTGTCTGTGACACAGTGCTGAGGTGCCTGCTGGCTGCCGGATTCCTGCAAAGGGAACACAGATGCTCCTCGAGAGCTTTAAGCACCTCAAAGGTAGTTTTCACCTTCAGAGCACATCTTATATATTAACCGATTGCTGAACCCACGCTGGGCAGCAGATCCGATCACCCTCTTAGAGGCAGCAACGGATGCACAAGGGATTTGCCCAAGGTCACAGAGCGAGTCAGTGACAGAGACAGACTTGACCTGCACTGCCTGTTTTGTTAGATCTTTATGCACATGAAACTGGAAATAATCCCTGGAAATAATCACGATGCCATGAACAGTGGTCGGCTCCTGTCCCTGCAGCATTTCCTCACAGCCGAACCCAAGAAGCTGCGCAATGACTCGAGGCCCATTGCTCTTCTCCATTTCTTCTTTTATTTGTTTATAAGCTCCAACCGTGAGCTGGGCAATAAAGCGGCAGCGCGGGAAGTTCTCAGCAGCCCTGAAGACCACGGGGCGGCTCTCCAGAAGCGGCTCCACGAGAGACGGCAGCGAGGGACCCGGGCGCGCGCATCCGCATGCGCTCCCCACCGTGCAGCGCTGCCAGCACCGAGCGTTCAAAAAAGCATGAGTCAGCCATTAAAAAGAAATATAATGAGACTGGCACGAAACTGATGAGATTTTAAAAATCAATCAATCATTCTGAGGGTTTTTTCCTTTTTTTTTTTTTTTTTTTTTAATTTGCCTTCTGGTTTCTGAGCCTTTAGGGCACACTGGAGCTTTTCTCCACAAGCTTAGGGGCTAGAAACTACAAAAAGGAGCAAACCCAGAGCAATAAAGATCTGCACAGGTCTAGATCTAAACTACAGATTTTCAGGCAACCCCAGCCACGATTTCCAATGGGCAAAATACCACAAAGCCAGTGGCAAGGGGGCATCTCAAGGTACCACTTTGAGCCACGAGCTCCTGCCTATGCCATACGCTTCTACCCCCATCACCGGTTCCCAATGATCTCTTCCCCCTGGGTGTCGTGGGGCAGCTATTCCCCTCTTCTTGGCCCATCTCCTAGATTTCCCAGTGTATTTCAAGCTGAATCTCGCTCTGTTCTTTCTTGGTTGTGTCTCAAATACCTTTAGAGGCCTTTTCTATTAGCACTCTGTTCCCACTAGAGTTTGCAGCTCCTCCGGAGCGAGGGAGTGAGAAAAACAGAATATATTAGATCAGGGCACATATTTCTGCTGGAGAGAAGGGGAAGGACATATTATTTACTCGCCCCAAAGTGCTGTTCATTAAGGTGCAGAGAATTGCTTAGAGGAACATGACGACTCTGCCACCGCCACCCTGCAACATCCAGCCCCGTCTGCTGCTGCTCCTGGCAGAGCCAACGTGCCTGGAGGCTGGGAAGGAGGAGAAAGGCAGTGGGAGACAGGAACCTCTGGCAAACCTGTGCCAGGGACTGTGGATCACCGCTGGCAAAATGCAGACCAGCGCCGAGGCACCTGACTGAGCTGCTGGGCGCGTTAAGGTGAAGGTGCTGCGGAGTTACCACGTGGGAACTGAGCACGGAGCCATCCAGTCCCAGCGCTGCCCTTTGAGAGGAGACAGCACTGGCAATTTGGGGACACTTTAGGAGAGATAGGAGCATCTGAGCATCGCTAGTGGCTGTCAGCCAGGGGAAGCCGCCCCCCACCCGCCCTCCCTGTTCAGCAACACGAGATTAGGACGGGCCTGATGCATGAATCACTTTCCCTGCAGTAATGAGCTGCCTTCAAAAGAACATCTCTTTCCCTTGTTCTACATTTATCAGCAGTGAATTTCATCAAGTGACCCCTGGATCTGTTCTGACAAGGCGAGATGGAGAAGCCGGGCTTCCCGGTCACTACCGTGCCTGGAGCATCCCGGCAACCTGGAGGAAGTTCCCCATGGCCCCGGCTGGAGTCGGCTGTGCCAGCCTGTGCTCTGCATCATCCCAGTGATCCAGTCACATCCCGGTTTTCCATGTTTTTCTCAGTTTTCCACCTCAAATTGCAGCCTGCATCGCCCCTGGTGAGGAGCCCAGCGTGCTCGTGCACACCTGGAGATCCCCACTATTCCCCACTCATCCCAGAGCTGGAGGCAGGAAGCGGCTGTTAGGCCTTGTTGAAAAGGGCAGTTTGGAGCTGGGGACCTAATTTCTGGTGCTTGATTCGCTCACAGTCTCATACACAGAGCGGGACACACACACCCAGCCCCTGCCATTTCCTACCAGCTGCAGTTGCCTCTGTTCACTCGCAAATATTTTTCTCTTCCACCTCCCCACCGTTCTCCATCCTCCCCTCCGCCTTTGTTCCAGGCCTTCATTAATGAAGCAGATTCAGTGACAAATATCGCTGGGGGTTATTTATTCATGAAATATCAACACCATGCAATTCTCAAAGCCTCCAAAGCACTCGTCTCAGAATAAGCTCCTCGGCTTCGCCGAGGCTCTTCTCCTGCGCTCATCCTAGAAGGGGATTAAGGGGTGTTATTCAACTCAGCTGCCCGGTTTTATTGCCTGCTAATGGTTTAAGACTTCAGGGTCCTACAAAGCTAAGCGTCACTGAGAAAAACACCGAAGAAGTGGATGCAGGCTTGGACAGAGCTAGTGGCTCTTTATGGGGTGAGTCAGGGAGGGGATCAAGCTGGAGGCCTGGGATTCGTGGGTGTTTAGAGACAGACCCTGCTGGCAGCGGACGGCAGGGTACAGTGTCCTCTGCAAAGCAATGACTGGAGGGAATGGGGATCCAGACCAAGAGCTGAAAGAGCTGGATCCCGACCCTAGCGCCCTACCTCGCCAGGGGCCTCCAAACAGACACCTGGGCCACCAGCAACCGGAGCCACTGGCCGTTTAGCGGCGATTTATTCCTCTGCAGCAAACACGCTCTCTCCCGGCATCACCTATGCTCTCACCTATGGCACTTCTTCCTTTTCTCTTTCCCCTCACGTCTCTCTCTTCCCGCTGCCAACCCCGTTTTCCTCTAATACGGCCAGCACTGAAATCATGAGTGAGGGCGCTGAACTCCTCATCGAGTTTTGCAGCAAACCACTCCGAGGTATTAATGGGATTGGGAGAAGCCAGACCTCTAAGAGCTGCCTCGTTCTGCTCTGTGCTGCTTTTTGCTTTGCCTGCCCTCATGCGGGCTACAAATTTCTATGTGAGCCGTGAACTGCGAACGCTCAGCCCCGGTAAAGCCCTCGTTACGCCACGTGGCAGCACATGGGGACACACAGGCCCATTCCCAAGGATGCCAACCTGCTCCGCACCCAGGATGGGGAACAAGGGCATCCCCCATCCCTCGTTTGACCCCAGTGCTCAGTGACGGGTCTCGTGCTCATTGCAGTCCCTCACTCCAGCTTCTTAGCAAAGATGGGAAAACTAAGAGATAAGGATTAAAGGCAGTCACCACTGCCAGGTGTCCAACAGGAGGTGCTTTCCAAGTTCTCCTTGGTGCTTTTAGCGCTTCGCATGCTCATGGCACAAGTCCAGTTGAGTTTAATTGCAGCGCAGGCTCGACTGCTCTGTGGAAAGGGCTGCGAAGCTAAAACCCCCAAATTATGATGAATGTGCACTAAATGGTCACCTGAGAAAAGTGATCGCCAATTTAAAAGCAATGGAATATGTTTTCTCCGGGGCTTAAATCTTATTTTTTTTCCCCTTGCCAGCAACAAGAGCCCATTCTTTGCGCAGCCTCTCCTCTCTCCACCGCACTGTTTACAGCGCCTGCAACAAATGAAGCAATCATCTCCCCGGGTACAAAGACGCGATTTATCGCCAGCGCTGGCACATCTGCACGCTCAGAAAAGCCAGGGCTGGGGAAAAGCAGCCTCGGATTCAGCTTCTCGGGATGCACCGTCTCATGGGCAGACCGAGGCTGCAGGGCAGCCGTCACATCCCAAACCTCAGCACGCTGGAGTTCACATCCTGGACTGCTTCTCTTGACACCGCGTGCGAAGAAGCACACGCATGGACTGGGTTTGTCATTTTTTATAGAAAAAAATGAGTTTATTCAGCATGCCCGCTGTGTCTGCAGGCAGTTCTCAGCCATTCTAGTAGGGGTTGGGTGTATAAAAGACATTGGGCGCTGAGGCTGCAGTCCTAAACTGGGAGAAATCGTCCCCACTTTGGTGACACTGCTTCATTTCACTGACACAGTGCTCCTTATGAGCTGCTTACTAGAAACGTTCCCGATATTCTCACTGTAATACCTACTCTAATAAACACCTGCAAAGAAAACTCTCCCAAAAACCTTAAGGTTTAAAGCGTGAAAAAAAAAAAAAAAATTGAGAAGCCTTCAATAATTTCCTCGGGATTCAGTAACACAGCCGCTACACAAGTGCATTTTGAAGCTTACCTTGGCAACCAGAAGGACCAGAAATTTAATTAAAGCAAAACAAAACAAACCGAACGCAGTGGAATAAAAGGCAGCGAAGCCGACGCTGCCGCACGCGGCTCCCCGGGGATACCGGGGTCTGCGGAGGAAGGCGCCGGTGCCGGCTGCGCGCCAGGACCCCCCTCTGGCCACGTGAGACAGAAACGAGCTCTGTTTTTTGTTTTTTTGTGTGTGGTTTTTTTTTTTTTTTTTTTGTTAACTCTTTGCAATTTCTCAAATTTCATGATTTTTTCAGTCTCTCGCACCCCGGACGCGTCACACGCCAACAAAATGCGCCACATTGGCGGCGGCAGCGGCTCGGTCTCCTAGGAAACCCCAGCAAGAGGAGGATGAGGAAAGAGGCTCGCGAGCCGCAACGGAGAGGATAAAGCGGCGCCGCAGCGCGCCCGGCAGATCACACGGCCGGTGTCACCGGGGCTGATTCCTAAAGGAAGGGATGGGATTTTCCCTGTTTTGAGAGTGTCCTGCGCCGACAAAATCATTTCTCCCTCTTCCGTGCAACTTCGGAGCCTCAGGTTGGTGCCAATCTCCATCTGTCCGGGACAGCTTGGCCAGGCAGGACCTCAGAGGCCTCTGGGCACTACACAAGTAGCCAAGGATAGAAATATCCACCTCACTTAACTTTGTTAGGTTTAGCTATTCAGTTTCTTACGTTAGCCAAGTTGTCCAAGTCCAGCCCACAGATCGTATCTTCCTTCTCCTTTGCCTCCTATGCACGTCTGCTCCAATTTTTACTTTGTTATGATGGGATTCTAAGGGCCAAGAAGCCAAAAGCAGGTGCAAAATACATTTTCAATGATGAAAAATCAGCACATTTCGTCTGCTGGGAATAGAAACCTCAGGGTCACCAAGGTGGCACAGAAGAACCGTGCACAGCCACTTGTTCACTCCAACCAACAGCAATTCCAAGCAAACACTTTCGGCAAGGGGTTCTAGGCAGCTTCCAAAATTAAAAATTTAAATAATATTAGCAGAAAAGCATGTGCTTGTTCAACAAGTAATTGGTAGCATTAACATGTATTAATTGATAGTAATTGAACACTAATTAACTCACGGAGTAATGTGTTTATCTAGCAAAATATATCGCACTAATGGTGTGGGGGTTATCAGCAGAGCCAAGCATAATTAAAAACACACAAATGAAAACCATCAAGTGATTTCTCTTCGCTAATTAATATTTTTGCACGTTCAATACGACGAGAAGTCCCTGCATTCTGCTCTCTCCAAATCCTCCTCTCAATATATCCATCCCAGGGCAGGCACCCACCGCAGCACACATGGAGAAAAAGTAATGGAAATAACAAAGGTTATAAAGCCGTATGCTGAAAACTTTAAAAAATGGGAGAACCAGGGTTACCTAGGCAACCTTATTGCAGTCGTGGTAATTAGGCATTTGATGAAGCTGTTGCAAGGGCACCTATGGGGGGGTTGGGACACCTGCATCCCAAGGGCCGCGTTTCTGCTGCAGGCGGGCGCCTCGAAGGGCCTGGAACAAGAGCTTGGCGTTTCAGCATCCTGAGCGCCTACCAGGGCTTGCAGGCTGCTCGGGGCCCTGCAAACAGCTCAATTTGCAGCTTCCCAGTGACTTGTTTGCGCTTGGTCAGAAGCCGAGCGGCGCCGGGCACTGCTCCGCACGCACCAGTGCTCCCTTCCTCCGGGACTCCCTGCTCTTTGCTCCACACTGGCAAACAGGAGCATCTCCCCTTGCCATCTCCCTGTGGCAGCCCTTTCTGCTCAGGCTCAGGGACAGAAATGTGAAAAATGCCCCAAACGCCACACGCACCACCTTCGAGGCTGGACTCTTCCCTGGGGTTACTCTCAAATGACACTTCTCTTCCCCGAGCACAGCTCCTTTTGACTTCCACGGAAGCTCTTGCTGCACCCCACAGACCATTCCCACAGCCCATCCTGCCCCGTCCCGGTCACCCTCAGCACCCGATGCCTTCGCGCTCCCCGTGGGCGCTGCTCCGGCCGCGCCGCCTCGCTGCAGACCCGCTGCCCGCGCGCTGCCGACATCAAACACCGCTGCAGCAGCTCGAGCTTTTCAAGAGAGCATTTAAGCTACATGAGTTAGGGTGGGTCTTACTTGCAAAAGAGAGATCCTTGCAAAACGTTTTGCCTGCCTCAATCCTCTACAGGAGTTTGGCCTGGAGGGAAAAAAGGAAATCTTGGGAAAATGAGTGAGCAAGCAAGAGCCAACACCAAGGTAATAGAAGGCCTGGGACATCTCACCTGATGCCGTAGAAGGCTGAAAACACCGTGAGATGGGTCAGGTTCCTGTCACCAGGCAGTGACAGCAGCTCAAAGTCAAACAGAGCAAAGGGGCAACTCTATGGCCCCTTGGATGGCCAAAAAAAAAAAAAAGAACTTGATGCAGGGTGATGAACTCTCCACATCTGATCCCCAACTCCCTCCTATATTTCCACCAAAGCTCTGAGGCAGGACACTTCAGTAACCAGTTTCCTCCCCTCTGCCTTTCAAAATAACCAGCAGCAACAAACCAGGCTTTCAGGCTGCAGCTCTTGCAAGAGACGGCGACAGGGAGGGCAGAGCAAAGCCAGCGGTGTGGTGGAGGAGCCCGGGAGAGCCGAGGGAAATGCCCATCTGAAGGACACACATCCCAGGCCAAGGGAGAGCCTCCCTCTGCAGAAGGGGCTACAAGCGATCTAAGCTGCTACCTCTCCCACGGGGCAGTGTCTACCTCAAGTCGTCGTGAGCATTTTGCAATCCTGAGCTTGGAAACGCTGGACTGGGTCCACATCTCACTCAGATCTGGCAGCTGCCTGGACACTAACGAGTCACTGTTTTTTTCCTTCCCTGATGTTTCTTTTACAGCCTTCCAGAGTATTTTGGGAACATTTTCGGTTCTGATGGGCTCTTCTGGATTTGGCTCCACAGCAGCTCACGCCCAAGGGCCACTAGATTAAGTCCAACTAGCAGGAAATGGGGCCGAGCACGTGGTTCTGTGTCCCAGGGTTTACAGCGCATAGACGCAGCCGGAGCAGCCCAAACTCGGCCACCTCTCATTACACAGTGATTATGGGTTTTTTTCAAGATCCACATAAAGTGCTCAGGTTCAGCGGTGATAAGCACTTTAGAAATGCCAATAGAATTAGATTAGATAAATAGGAAACGGGCAGGAGTGCAGGATCAGACATTTCTGTCCTGCTTTTTCACAGTTGCTGAGCACCTGCTGCTCCTATCGATTCGGAGGCTGCTTAAGCGCTCGGAAATGGGGCTGAGAGCGATTACAGGCAGTTGGGCTCCCGGGGCAGCAGGGCAATCGCTGCCACCCCACGTGGCTCCAAAGTGGTGCTTCCTCCTCGGGCTGAGCAAGGGGGAAAATGTGCAGACAGGAATTACGTGCTCAGAAGAGCCCATCTTCTCTGCGAGGCTCCTGGTAAAGCCGGAGCGCCACCAGGTTTTGCAATGAAATCAGCACCAGCTGAAATCCCCCATGGAAGTGTCGCGTTGGTGCCATTTTCAGTGCCCACCCCACGGTTCACGAGACTCCCTCTGCCTCCTCTCCTCCCCACCGCCCCGCTGGGAGCCTGAATTTTGCATCTCGGAGAAGGCACCGTGCGAGCAGGGACCCTGCTGCTGCAGGCGGAGCTGCACACTGGGTCGTGGAGGGCACCCGAACCAAACCCGGAGCCGTTTTGCAAACCAAATCCTCATGCCCTGTTCTGCAAAATGCCAACTCAGCTGGGCCGGTTACTAGGGATGAATCTATGCATATCTATACATACGCGCGTAGCTTTGTTGCTATATATAGCACCTTCCATCAGAAACACTCAGTGATTTTATAAAACCGGGCAAATGTCCACAGACAGAGGAATTGAGGCACAACTAGATTATTTTGGACTATTTTTTCCCCCAGAAATAATCCTTGAAGTTAGAATCCAATTAATTTTATACTGAGAGAGAGATTTGCATGGGCATTTTATATCCATAGAGGCAGGTTTTTCACAAGGGCCTGGTTCTTATCTAGGCACCCAGTATGGACCACGTTTTCCGGGGTGTCCAGCATTCATTACAGCTACCAGGAGCCCAGCCTGGGCTGTCAGAAGGGCCATGCAGTCCCTGGGAAACCTTCGGAGTGCTGAGTCCTGCTGAGGACTCCAGCTCCCCTGGGTCAGTTCGCAGGCTGAGGAGCACCCCGATGTGCCCTTGACTTTGGTAGGCACCATCTCACACGCAGGGGATCGCTCAGTTCAGTGCAGTTCGTTACTGCTGAATCTTTTCTGACTCGCAGCGTCTTACAGGATCTCTGGCAGAGACCTGAGCTCTTTGCGGACACACACGAGTTTTTTCTCCTCCCCTTTCACATCCTCTTTAGAAGGGATCCACGGATCCTGCAGCCCATGGTGATTGAAAATCACTGATCTGGACAATGTCTGTGAAGAATCCCCTTCAGACCTCCAAGAAAGACACAGGGTTTCAAACGCACATGAAAGCCACAGACGGGAATGGTTCACCAACAACTGCCTCTGCAGAGAGACCCGGGCGGCCCGGGCACAGGAGCCACGTAATGAGCTGACCCGCAGGCTTCCTGCAGGCTCTCCAATTCGTGGGTAATTGCTGCACATTTTCAGCCTTGCCTGCAGCCATATCGCACAGTGAATGCTGTCGAGCCGTGTCCAGGGCCAGGTGTGTTCAAAAAATAATCAGCATTAAAAAAAAAAAAAAATACAGAAATCTGGAACGGAATTGTGTTACATCCATTTTTGTTCCTGTTCAACCAAATTGGCTGCCATCGAGGCAAATGGCAGATGAAGAAAACATTGACTTTCTGCTTGGGTCAATAAACATGATAAATTGAATGGAGAGTTGAACGTGGTAAAGGGAACATCATTATTTACCTGGAGGAACAGAGAGGGTTAAAGGCAGAGGGCGGCTGAAGCTGACAGCAAGTCCATATTTCCCGGCAGGGACAGCTTCCCTGCCTCACTTGATAGCCCAGTGCTGGGAGGTGGGAAACATGCCCGTCTGCTAAGGACATTCCTGGAGCTGGGACGAGGCTGTGTGACTTTGCACGATGCACCTTTAAAACAGAAGACTGCAAACCCAAGCCCAAGGAAAGACCAGGGGGGAGTGTGTGAATGTAACTTAACATCTGCCAGCGCCAGTGGCATCTTCGCTGGACCAGGCAGGCTGGGCGGCTGCAAAAGGCTGAGATCCGACTTCTCCCAGTTCAGAACTGCCCAGGGATAAAAGCAAAAACATCTTCCCTATGAGGGCCCCAGGGGGTTTTGCCACGGACACTCTCAGACGCCCTCTCCCTGCAGGAGAAGGCCGGGCAGCGAAGAGAGGAGCCTGCAAGCGTCCGGCAGAACTGCAGCAGTCACCTCTGCTCTGCTCGCTCCTCCAAGGCTATAACTGCATTTCCCGTCCCAGCCCCTGCCCTTCGAGCTAACAGCATTTGAGCACTTGATCCATGCCCCAGTTCTGACCGACTCCTGAGGTTTAGGTATGCTGAGGGTGGCTTGAGATCTCCTATACCAGGGAATGCCACCCGTGATGGTCTCTTTGGGCTCCCTTCAGGCTCTCTGGGGCGAGATTGCTTCAGTCATCCACCCAGAAGTCAGTGATTTCAGCAAGAGTCCCTGATGTGCAGGTGCCCTGAACATCAAGGACTAGATCTCTGTTGTGTAAAAAAGGCAGCCTAGATTACTACTTTAGACCTAGATCTAAGGATGATCTAAGACCTCCTACATGTAACCAGATCAGCCCCATGTATGTATATAATAGGAGGAGAAAGAGCCCATAACTGACCTTCCTCATGGAAGGGTAGGTCTTGAACCTAGCTATATAATTAGACAGCGAGGAGTGACATGGCAGAGAGACATTATTAATGCCCCTAATGTGGGGAAAAATCTCAGATTCTGTAGTGCCACCACAGAACCTACCATGAGACACAGGTCTATACACTGCCTAAATCCCACAACAAGATTCATTCCGCTTGCCAGACTCCTGTTTTAATGATCCATGCTGCTTAAAATGAAGAGGCCTAAGCAAACTTCCAAGGTCTCCCGGTAGCCCCAGAATCAGATGTTCAGAGCAGACACATCTTTGGAAAATCTGCCTCATTATTTTGCTATCTTTATTTACAAATCTCCCTCCTCAGTGTCAACCCGCAAACTGAAGGACCTTGAAAGAACAGAAATCACATCAAAGCAAGAGCGATACCACGTTTGCACACAAATACCACTAATTCCAATGTTTACTCAGAGATCCTATGAATTTACTCAGGTACCAAGAAGCCCACAATACACACGCTGCCTCACTATTATAAGGTCTCATGTGAGCCTTCATGCTACTGTATTTTTATGCAGAATATGAAATAAATGCATCTTCTACGGGCAGAAGGGACTCTGCGCTGATAGATTCTTCTCTGTATCCAGAGTCAAGTATCTCCAAGCATCCCATGTCAAATGAATCCACAAGAGCTGCATCACGGTCGAGGATGTGCCTGCCTTTGCGTCATCTGGATCTCAATCACCAGCTGCCAGAGTAATTGTGAAGGACGCTCAGTTTGAACTGCAATTCGTGGGAGAAGACGCTGCTGTGTGGGACATGGTCATCACTGCCCCTGTCTGATTAGGTCTGTCACAACAGATCAGGTGGAAGTTTGCCTGGGAACTGCTCTCTGGTTTCACATTTAGCAACGGAAATGTGATCACAGGAGAAGAGAGTAGGAAAAATCAATTTACATTTACATATTTACATTTACATTTACATATTTTTACAAGAATTTACATATTGCAGGACCACCCTCATCTCTCCCCTGCCCATCATATTCCACTAGCCACTTTAATTTCAGTGTCTGTTTTAATTAGAAATACTAAATAGAAAAGCTTCCATGTTAATCCAGGGTCTGATCCCACAGAGCCGAGGGGATGGGAGGGAACTGCACAGAATACAACATGTTTCCTTTGAAAGGTACCACAGACATAAATGTAAAATCCTTTGTCAGTAGCGAAACGGCAGCAGTGGGAACCTGCTCGGTACAAAATGGGCATTTGTACCAGCACAAAACACTTACCCATTTCGGGAAGTTACAGAATGAATACAAAGGAGATTAGAAATGTTCCTGAGGAAGGAAACCTAAAGGCATTCGGGGCTGGATAAAGAAGAGCGGGTGGGAGCCGCAGCGCGGGGCGCGCGGAAGGACGCGGTCCCTGCGCCCCGGGTGGCGGCTCCACACAAGCAACTGGCACCGCTCAGAGCTGGAGCTGCTACCGCTCGCTGCAAACACCTCCCTGGGCTGGGGCTGCTGCCACACGGGGCAAACACCTCCCCGGGGCAGCCACCCATGCCTAAAAGTCTTCTCGAGGGGAATGATCGCTGCCGCTCTACCTGTGCTGCGGAAAAATGCAAGAAATGCTCCTGCACTCCTGCAGAGGGGCTTAGGATCAAACCCAACCACGTTTCTGGGGTTGTTCTTCAGTGTGGGCCGTGCCATGACCCATTTCACTCTGCAGCCGCGTGAAGAGCTTTGCTGACCAGCACTGTGTGCAAGGAGACTGCCCAAAGCCACTCTAAGAAACGCTCACCCAAAATACAGACCAGGAGTCACACATGTGAGGGCCAAAACGCTGATTTATCAGCCAACAGGCAACAACGGAGGGAAGCCCCTGGAAGCTGCTGCAAATGGGATCCTTCGAAGCTGTGTCAGGGAAGAGCTTTTGGATACAGAGCTCATGGGAGAAGCAAACCTGGGGATTTACAAGGACAAAAACAGTCCGGGGTTCTGCTTTTACCATTTCAATGAAGCAGACTTCTGCATGCAATTTTTAAAGAGGGGGAAGCAGAGGAAAGACGACTCCTTTCTCCAATTTTTCATCGTGATGGAAGCAACACTGTAAAACTCAAACTCTGGTCAATTGCTGCCCTTGGGGAAGTGGACCTGTATATAGGATTTGGCCTAATTCACATGTGAAGAGTCTTCCTCTCTCTCAAATTACACTGCAGAAATACTCCTCTATCTATCCAAACCCAAACTCAGTTTAAGAAGTGAAGATGACCTTAAAACTCCTAAGGGCCTGCTGTGCAATAGGAGATGAGGAGAGAACATTACCTAGAAATAAAGCACAGAGTGGGAGCTGGCATTTCTGGATTTACTGCAAACTCTGATGTTGAATTACTGCATGACCGCGGGCTAATCACAAGATATGTCAGTGCTTCAGACTCCTCGTCTGTAAAACGGAGACAACAACGGTTACCTACCTCCTATGGTGCTGTGCAGTTAATTAATGCTGCTTTGAGATGGGAAGATGAAAAGCGGCAGATAGCTGCAAAATAGTGGTTTGTTATTATTATGAATGAAGTCTCCACTTGTTCCATTAGAGTGAAAGCAGCGCTACTGTAGACACTGCGAATTTGCCACTGCTGCCATCCACGGGATTTCAATAGCACGTCTGAATGCAAGAGCTTTGAAAGTGTCAGGGGGGAAACACGTGGAGTGGGGAGAACAAACAAACAGGAATCTCACAACAGCTCGTGCTTTGCACCCTGAGTCAAATGCTGTCCCAGGGCTGGAGGGAGAGCAGGGCCAGGAGCGTCACCGCTCTGTCGTCCGTCCCTCGTGGCTGACACGACTTCGTGCGAGGAACAGCAGGACAGACCGGACTGCAAGGCCACCTCAAAAGCAAATGCAGATGGCATGGCCACTTCAGGAGGTGATTAACTGTATTTCTTTTTGGGAAAACCGTAATGCACGAGTCGGAAGTCGCCTGCTGACGGGTACGCAGCGAGCTGGCCGCAGCACAAGGGGCTTCACCTGTGCAAAGACAGGGACAGAGCAGGGGCCGGTGGCTCCGGCTGCGCCAGCTGTGCCCAGCTGTTGCCACTATCCCAACTAGGCCCCAGCTGCGCCAGCTGTGCCCAGCTGTTGCCACTATCCCAACTAGGCCCCGTCCCCGCCGTGCGCTGGCAAGGGGCACCATACGAGCGCTCCCAACGCAGACCAGAACTGCGAGCCGATGGCAGTGATAACGCGGGAGGAAGGGGATGCTCTGCCTGCTTCAGAGCCCTGCAGAAATTTCCATGGTGCATGGACACCCCTTGGACTTCCTGCCCCTGCAGACTGCCCTCAGGCTCCCGTGAACTCCAAAACTCCACGGGGCAGGTCCACAGCCAGAACTCACCACCAAACACAACCTGGGAGCTGTTCACACATGGGACTTCTCCCACCACAGATGTTGTTGGAGCTGACGGCACTAGACTAGAAATGAAGGGTCAGCTCCTGGCTCAAACACAGATTACGTCAGTTTTATTTCACCTTTAAATTCCCTGCAATATTTAACACAGAGCCAATATTATTTCCTTTGCTCCACCCTGTTCTTTAGACGGTAAGATCCCCAAGACAGAAAACTCCTGTGATATATATTGATGTATAGAGATATATAAAGAGAGCGAGCACGAGGCACTGCTGTCCCCTGCCCCTAGCGCCAACCCCTGGAACAGCCCACGGCTCCCTCATCCCTGCCCTGCTCCCCCTCCACCTCCGAAGTGCCCCGCCGAGCAAGGAGGCCTGTGGCTCAGAGTGGCAATGCCGCTCCTGAAAGCCACCTTTCATGTTTAATTCAGAGGCTAGTTTAGTTAATCTATTTTTTAATAATTCATCCCTTCCATCTTAATTTTGGTAGTTGTTGAAAATCCCTAATAAAACATTTAGGGGCTCTTTTACAGAAGCAATGGCATGATTTACTTGATGGAATCCAGTCTTTGATGTCCTGTCCTAATTCCCTCCCTCCTACCGTGCTTCAATCCTGTTTATCGCTGGGCTGGAGGTAAGAGGTTCTTGTTGAGTTTTGTAGCTCTTAGACACTTGGTCAGCGTTAATAATTCAGCTGCCCTGCACGGTTTGGACAAATCGTGTAGCCCACGAGCTTCTTCCTTTTATCAAGAGCTACCTCTGCCATCGCAGATCTCGGCAGCGGCAGGGAACGGCGCAAAGGGACCAGGCCAGACTCCCCGACCAACGCGCGGCTGAAGTGTGAGCAAAATACTGCAGGTGCCAACTACATTGTTCAAAGAATATACACCCTTTTATAGCACTTATATTTCATTCTCTACTGCTGGAATGGAGAAACATGCTGGGTTTTTGCATCCATAATTGGGGAAGAACAGATGGTAGAGGCACAGTTGGAAGTAATACGGCCATTAAAATAATCTATATGGCTCATAATTCTCCAGCATGTGAGAAAGAGAATTGAGCTAGCCTTTGCCAGAGTGCCTGGCTGGCCATTCACCATGCTGCAGTATGGGCGGGTGCATTTTCTGCAGTCACTGGGATGCTCAGGTGTTCTGCTGGTTTCTCTGCCCTCAATGGCTTTTACCTTTCCTTCCTTCCTTCCTTCCAGGATTCTCTGCTGGAAGTGCTGTGAGGAAACACCAGCTCCACCACAGCTGTCTGCGCTACGTATGGCTGTGATTCCCCCTGGCACCATGCACATATTCAGCTGCTTCCCATCCTGCTGCGATGCCCGGACGGTAACTCATCTGGGAAGCTCGTCCTCGCTAGCAAACATGCACAGGACCAGGAGCCAGTGGCCTTGGTCTCTGCTCTTCTCCTGCTTACGATGCAAAGCAACAGGGATGGTGACCCACTGCTCTCCCATACAGCTACGGAGACACAAAAAAGCTACAGTTCAGGTTTTTTAGGAACTCTCATCACCTAGCTGAGTATTTACTAGGTTTTTCTAATAGAATTAGGTGCCTACTTAACCGTATATTAAATCAGAAACACAAGTCTAGATTTGGTTTCATGTTGGTTTGCTCTACCACGTAGACATGCCAGAGAAAAGGTGCTCACTTTATCAGTATAAATTGGAAGAGGGTATCTGAAATCTCCAAAAAACACACTGGAAGGAGTAATCATTTCCTGCCCCGAAGCAGAGGCCAGCATCCCCATCCTGCTTGAGAGAGGGTGAGGGACCGTGACTCGTGGCAATAGAGCCGTTCCCTTGGCAGAGGACCTAAGCCTCCCTAGTCCCGTTGGCTCTGTGCTTTCCATGAAAACCTCCTCCAGGCTGAATATGATCTTCCCAGCCCAAAAACTTCTTGTTCTGCCTAAAATGTTCACTTCCACCAAGCACGCAACCAAGCGCCTCCCCAAATATTTACCCTCTGCCCTGGACACAGCGGAGCCAGCAGGACATTACCTTGACAACTAGTTTTGCTTTATGGAGCTGTAAATATGTTTTTAATAGGCTGGCAGCAGGAGAGATGTTTTTCAGGCTTGACAACATCCAGAAGTAACTGAGATTCATTTCATAAGAGGAGACAGAGTAGAGAAAGGGGAAACAGAAGCCTGAAGCCTACATAATATAAAATCTAGAAATCAACTGCCAAAAAAAACCCCATACACAGCTGTCTTTTGGCTCTCAGGAAGAGAGTTAAACCTTAAACAACATCAGGCTGAAGTTGGACTGCACAGAGGAAATCGCTCTGGGCAATGTTCATGCTCAGGAAGGAGTTTTTCTTACTATTTTGTGAGAGATGGCCTGGCCTTTGCAGCTCTCCTCCTTAGAGCTTAGCTCTCCTCCACTCCGCTTGTCTCCCTGCCCTGTCTGGGCAGTAAGAGTTGTTCTAAAAGAGGGGTATTCAGAGAAGAGGAGATGCTGGTACCTGCAACCTTCGTGATGTGATTCCCAATGTCCAAGATGCCTCCTGGTACACAGTATCCTGGCCACACTGGAGATAATGCTACTAAAATAGTCCCCAACACAACCACCCCGAGAGCTCCAGTGCAGCAGGGACCTCCCTGGTACCCCCACAGTGATGGCATCCGTGTCTTCAAACAGGCCCGTGCTATTTCCGATGGATCTCAAAGCTTTCAGGAAAGCAACTGTCCATCTCTGGAATGAAGATGGGGAGCTCATCGCTTCCTGCTATTTCTCATGGGATAAGTACAAAACAGAGCCCACAAGCAGCTTGGTCTCCACTGTAGAGAGGGCTACGAGGGCTTCCCCAGCCTCTCAGGGGGCACTTCCATCCCGTGCTGGAAGGGCTGGCAGCAGGGCAGGACGGTCCCATCATCAAGGGTTTCCTGGGTCGACTCCTGGCCGCATGTCAACCTCCTTCACGTGCCAGAACATTAAGCCAATAACGCCTTCGTCAGGCCCAGCGCTGCTCTCTGACGCCTAATTTGACTAACCCTTTAGTGACTAATTTAATTACCCCGGCCCACAAACTGACAGACAGCTGTTAAAAATGGTTATTGCATTATTAATACGCACCAGTAATTTCCCATTAAAACTATACTGTTAATAATTTTTTTCCCTGTATTTCTTCCCTCTTAATTAGTCTATTTAAAACTTTGAAGGAATATTCTCTTTATGGTAAATGGGAGCGTCGAGCAAATTACATTTTTGATTGAATACTTCTGTGATAGGCCAGCAAATAAGACCGTTGAGTTGTTAATTATTGTCAGAGTTCCACACGATGCCTGCTAATGAGGCAGTCAATCTTCTCTGCCATTCCCAGAATATTAATGGGGGCCTTTGGTATTGATTTTGTCACTGGGAGAAACCAGGAAACCCTCCGTCTCGGGTAGCTCGGAGCGCTGAAGGACGTGGGGGGAGCCCATGCTGTGGGCTCAGCTCAAACAAGCCCCTCCAAGGGGTTCGGCGAGGCGAGGGGGCCTCCTCCTCTACACGTTAAGAATCTGGCCCAGCTTTTGCCAGCCAGGATGGTCACACAGACACAAAGGGGAGTGTTGAATCAGCAGGCAACACAACCACCAGCTACTGCAGGTTAACTCTCCTAACAGTTATTAATCCAGAGAAGGCAGGAGACCCCCAGGATGGCCTGAACTTGGTTTGTGCTCAGGAGCGTTCTCTCGGATGACAAATTGCTGTTGTGCTTGGACGTTCGTGCACCGAAAGTGCCGGCTGGTGCGGCCACATTGAGGATGACCCCTCGTGTGAACAAGCGTAGATCTGCAACAACAACACCCACCTGGGACAGGCGCTGGCCACTTGTTTCAGCGATGGTCTCACATACTTCTTCCTATCACTGCCTCACTTTCCTGGATGCCTCTGGGTCTACCTGTTGACTCTTAACTATATCAGGGCCACTTCTTATCTTTCTTTGATAAGAGAATTATGTTTTTTTTTTCCTAGGAAAGGAAACCACCTAATCTGTCTGAACTTCAACATATAATCTGCTGTAGCGATGCAGGAAACTTATTAGCCAATCTGCCATGGATAAGGATTCATGCAAGAATCCTTGTGTGTAAGAAGTTGTCTGGCTGCAGACAGACATTGAGCTGTGCTGGAGGGTGAGGAGAATTTCAGTACCATTTCTCAATCCGCTTGGGGATTGACCTTATTGGATATTTTTACTAATGCTCCCATTGGGAAATGACTTTGTCAGTGAAGGCTGAAGGACTTGATGAGTCTTCCCGTCTTAGGACTCAATTGCATAACTCATATTTAGCTATTTGGGGCAGAGAAGGCCATTTTGCTATTTGCCTGGAATAATAAGGATGTGATTCCCAATGTCCAAGATGCCTCCTGGTACACAGTATCCTGGCCACACTGGAGATACTAAAACAGTCCCCAATTTATTGAGGAACTGGCTAATCACACATGAACTCTATGGTAACACAGGTTTTCCTGAGCTGGGCTTCCTCAGTTTCTTATCTAAATAGATTTGGATTTCAAAGATAAAATGCCCTCTCCACCAGCCTGAGCCTCTCGGTGCTCTGAGACGTGTGGAGCAGACCCGAGTGTGCCACACGTCTGTGCTGAGCAGGGCAGTGAGGACCTCAGCAGCTACTGGCAGCTTCGGGGGTGCAGCAGGGCACAAAAAATGGGATTTGTCAGACTAAATGGCACAATTCAGGCTCAGGAGGAAACCCCTGTGGCCCTCTCACCCAGACACTCAAGGAGACAGCTGTGAAAAGTGCAAGCACCCACAGGGTCTAACGTTGCACTAGCTCCGGTGGGAGCGCGCGACGGCATCGGTACAGCAGCAATCCTGCCTCTCTTGGGCTGCTTCCCGTGCCATTGGGGTGGAAAGCTCCACTTGGAGCTTCTATATAGGTCATACGGTGTTTCATGCTCCAATTTTCATCTCTAGATTCGATCTCAGGGAGCATCTGTGCAGGATGCCTGGCACAGAGACCTGCACAGCCAAGAGCCAGCACAGAGACTCCTCGCTGTCCCTCCAGACAGGCTCACTGCCCTTTAAACTGCTCTTGCCTTTTCTCTAGCTCCCACCTGCGAAAGGTAAAAAAGCCCTTGTAAAGGTCAGAGAATCCTGGCGGTAGCAGCAACGTGCCCACATAAATCACACTGCCAGAGCCACGACCAAGAGGCCAGAGCTTGGGGGCGTCACAGAATCACAGAATGGTTGAAGTTGGAAGGGACCTCTAGAGATCACCTAGTCCAACCCCTGTTCCAGCAGGGACACCCAGAACACAGGGCACCCAGTTGCATTTGGGTGAGTTTTGAAGATGTCCATAGAAGGAGCCTCCACCGCCTCTCTGGGCAGCCTGTGCCAGGGCTCTGTCACCCTCACAGCAAAGAAGTTCTTCCTCACATGGGGATGGAACTGCCTGTGTTCCAACTTGGTGTATCCATTACCCCCTGTCACTGGCCACCACAGAGAAGAGTTTGGCCCCATCTTCCCTACAATCGCCCCTCAGGTACTTGTACGTATTGATCAGATCTCTTCTTCCTCATATGAAGGTGGAATGTCCTGTGTTTTATCCCCATTACCCCTTTGTTTGCCTACATTTGAGTGTTAATCCCATGGATGAAGGACATTGCTTA
>VWPW01001047.1:0-21418 GCA_013389825.1 Crypturellus undulatus | reverse complement strand
TTTTTTTTTTGTTTTCAACAACCTGGAATCCGACTCAATGACGGGCAAAGGCGTTGAGCTTTATGTCTTCCCCCGTGCTGCTTCGGGGCTTGAACTCCTGCTAGTCTCAGCGCAGATCCGTAGGCACCGTTCCCTTAGCGAGTGACGAAGCCATGCGTGCACACGGGCGCACGCACAGTAATTACTCTGCACGCTTCACTCGGCAGTTCATTATTTATCCAATAAAAAAAAAAAGCTCCCAGTGTCATATTCCTGCAGCCCTGGGTAGTTCAAGCAGAGTCTGTAGTGCTGCCAAATTGTAGATCAGCCAGTATTTTCTTGACAGTTCATTAAGAGTAATTTTTGTTTGTTGGAGCCGCAGCTCAGGTTTATGTGTCTCCTCTCAGCAAAAGAAAAATAAAATAAAACCCTGCTGCCTGTAATCACGCTTAACAGTTTGTTTTGTGTCAATAACGTAACCTGAAAAATGTGAGTTGCAGCCGATGCCAAACAAGGGAGCAAAAAAAAAAAGGGAGTTTCAGCACTTTATGCCCTGGCCCTGGCTGGCGTGTGATCTGGAGAAGACCTGGCAGGTCGTTTCCTCCCAGCTGGGCCATTCCCATTGCCAGCAAAGTCCAAATGAAACATGAAGTGTCGCTGCTGCGGATACCCGGCTGCCGCGGGAGCCGGAGGGGGAAGGCTGTGCTCAAGCACAAGGTCAGGCCTTTGGCAGCCACGCGGAGGACGCCTGGAGCAGCGGTGCCTGGGCAGAGGCACGGGGCTCACGGGGGAGAGGACGTGTTTTTAATGGGACTTGGGCACTGGGGCATTAGGCTGGCCCCAGTTGGGCTCTAGAGCGGTGCCTAATGCCCGTAACTTCTTCTGGTCCTTAAATGACTGTGTTTAAATGTAATAGTCTGCTTAAAGGTTGGACATTTCTACTGCTTCCTTGTGCAGATTTGTTCCTCAGAATGCTCCTGCTAGAAACCGTTCTGGTTTACAGCTGGGACAGAAAACAGCCTTAAGCTGCTGACCGGTCTTGGTTGAAGACTGGGCTCCAGTTGCTATCCAGTGCCCACCTGAAAGCACGTGCTACCACTCATCAGATTTAATGTTTTCGTCTCTCACTTTGGTGCTGTGCATGTCTCTATGGTACGGCTTGGACGCAAGAGTCTTCCCAATGATCCTTGTGTTCCTCCCTTGCACACGGCAGGAGCTTGCAAAGCCTCGAGAGAGCCCCAGCGGGGCAGCTCTGCAGCATGGAGAGTGCCTTGGTGCTCGGGAAAGCTGCAGGGGGACAGGGCTGGCTTTGCAGAGGGTGATTTGGGGCTGCAGGGACGCGGGGCTGCAGGGACATGGGGCTGCAGGAATGCGGAGCTGACTTTGCAGAGGGGTGACATGGGGCTGCAGGGACGTGGGGCTGGCTTTGCAGAGGGATGACTAGCTTTGGAGCGGGACTGTGCTCCGACAGCATTCCCGTGGCTGCGCTCCGCGGCGAGGACGTGCTTCCAGAAACGGCTTGGTAAACGTCAAACCATAGGAGGCAGCGGGTGGCGTTGCCAAATGCACTAGCGGAGCCAAATTGATGGGATTTCCATGCATTTCCACTGCTGGAAAGTGTCTTGACTGCAAATGAGAACAAGATGTGAGGCTGCTCACTTCCCAGTCGCTCCCAGGTGCACGTGGGACCAAAATGACCACCGCAGAGTGACCACGACTGTATGCAAGGGCTAGCAGATGGTCGGCAACTTGCTTTTTGCATAATAAAGTTTTCTTGTTGCTTGGGGAAAGAGCCTGAGACAAGGCAAATTGGCACTTTGGAATTTGTCTCCTGGCCTCCAGTGGGCGTAGATTTGTGTGGACCTTGTCCATGGCCATGAGCACAAGGGCTCCCCCAAATGCAGGATGTCCTTGATGATCTTCATAAAATGCACTTCTTTCCCCTGCTTTTACTGCTTTCGCTGTCGCCACACTTTCGGGAAATCCCATAATTATGTCTCAGCCTCAAGGAGTGATCTGAAGCCTTGCCCATCTTCACTCAGGATATCCTGTCCACCTACCAAGGATTCAGACTCACATTTCCATGACAGCAGGCTAGGAGACAGTTAATTCTCTCCTATAGCAGGAGATTTAACCTGTCTGCTCTGCAGTTTAACTCAATCCAAGGAGAAAACTGCCCTACTGGGTAGCCCACCGCGAAGTAACAAAGAGCATCACGTGGGGTTGTGCCGGGGGCAGGTACTGCTGGCCCCAAATCCAGCTCTTTGTGGGGAAGTCCACTCGCGTTGGCTCCCAGGGTCACTTCCCAAAGACAAGAAAAGCCGAACTGTGCATAGAGAAGCTTTTCTGCTAACCTGTCCGTCATTAAAAGCCTCCTGCTCACCAAGGCCCCAGTGGACAAGTCCGTATGGCACTGGGAGATGATCTGAGCCGACTGGAGACAAAAACCTCCCTCCATGTGGAGCTTCCTCAGCCCTGGTTTTTGAGTCACTTTTTCTCTGTGTTCCCCTGTGTTTGAGATGTATTTCTGGATAGATGCTCCCACCAGAAGCATCCCAAACTGGAGCAAAAGCCTTCTGGCCTAGGGGACAAAATTGAGTGGAGACTCATGAACTGCAGGGAGCCTCTGGATCTTTGCCCTAGTCGTGGAGAAAGCAGCCCAAACATGCAGGGCAGACCCTGTGGTTGCTTCCAGTCCCCATGTAGCTCATCTGAGCATGAAATCCCAAGGGAAATCCCCAAATCTCTCTCCTGTTCCTCATCCCTTAGCCCTGCAACGGGAACTAAAATCAGTAGATTTCTTCTAAACAAGCAGGGATTCAATTTTGATGACCCAAGATGAAGCTTAAAGCTGGGAGAGCTCTTGTGCTGCCTGTGCCTTTTGAAGGGGTGACGTTGGGTCGCAAATGTCCTTGCGTGTCCTTGCAAGAGGGCATCACTGCCTCCCCTTGTATTCCATCATGAGGAAGATAAAACATTTCATTTCATGCCAGAAACCTGCATTTAGGAGAATAATGCCGGCACGGGCAAAGGCAGGAGCGCTGCAGTTCATGGATTAGACCTATTTAAACTTTTTTTTTCCCAAAGAGGCAATACTAGCAGTAAAATTCAAGAGCGAGGGTTTTGCCCCAGCATGGTATCAGGGAGGCTGATAAGGGACAAGTCACGCTCCTTGGACATTGATTTACACTTTTACAGCTCTTTATTCTTGAGCTCAATCAGACAAAACACCGTTCCCTCGAGAGCCAGGGCGAGCCGGTGTGCCGGTGTAATAAATCCTATCAACTACCGAGGCCAGCCCAGAACCGATAGAAAGTTCTACCTCGCTTTTACACCACTGTTATGATTCTATTATTTTATTTATTATCCTTTAAAAATTTATGGATTCTTCTCAAAAAGTATGTGCTTACCAGTCCAAAGAGAGAAATGCAAACCAGCTGTATGTTCGGTGCAGTCCATACCATGTCTCCCCTATGTCTTAGAGCAACGGAAGACTCAAACATCTCTTCTAGCCCATCTCATATATTTCCTCCTTTTTTTTTTCCTGTCTGGGAGTTATTTCCAGCTAGCAGCAGGACAACATGCATCATCTGAGGATTTGCCTCGTCTTGGAGACGCAGCCAAAATGACGCTGTTTAACGAGATTATCACCCCTTGCCTCCGTGTAGCGGCTAATTACCTGCTTGGAAGTCAAGGTCGCAGCAGCCAGCCCTTGTGCTGGCCCCAGCCCTGCCTGCTGAGCCTACATGTTGGTGCCAGGGCACAAGACATTGGCGTTCCTCTCTTAGGAATAGCTGCTGCGTGCCACATGCCATGAGAAAACAGCGGTCCTGAGCTCCAGATGAGCACAGAGCTGGGCATATCCCTTCTCCTTTTCTCAGCAAGGGTCTGGGATGACCATACATTAATGGGACTTCCTCAGGATGACTTTCATGAGGCCGCACAGCTCTCCGGGAGCATTTTATTGCCCAAGGTTAACGGGTTTTTGAGTTGGACCATGTGGGAAGCTGCAGGCTGCCGTCCAACTGCTGGCGTCTTAGCCATTGCTCAGGGTGGATGAAACGGGCAGAACTGGGCATGGGCTGTTCCTCCGAGTCGTCCCCAGAGAAAGAAGGGGGAACAGATTGAAGGAGAGCGAGAGAGGCGCTTGGAGGCTTGCTGCCGAACACGGGTGGGAAGGGGGGCATGGGAAAGGCTGGGAGGACATAGGGACAAGGAGGGGACGTGCTCCACCGTGCAAGGGAAAGCCAAGTGCCCGAATCGCCGCACGCACCAGGTCGCTTCTGCTGGGGTTCCAGGTCGGGGAAGGAACTTGCTGCTGTTGTTTGCAAAAGGATGAAGCTGCAGGTCAAAACATGTGTTTAATACCATAGTATGAGAATCTCCGCATTCCCAAGCTTTGGAGAGAAGGGACCAGCTAGGGCCGATGCAGCAACCTTAAGGCCAGGGACGTGGGTAGTGCCATCAAGCCCATATTCCCTCAGTGCCACTGCAATGACATTGCTTTAATGCATCAAAATTGAGGCAAAGAGAAAAAGCATCTTTGAGCTCTCGCAGATGCAAGAAAAAGCCTGAAAAATACCATTTCCGGAGGCAAGCAGACCAAACGCAGCATTTCTTTTATTTTGCAAAGAGAAGGGGTCCGGGATGGGGTAGATCTGTCCCCTCGGCCCAAGCCAGGCAAGGGACCAGGCTCGGTCCAAGGCTCTCAGCTCCTCCTGGCCGGATCCGGGCCAGCCCCGGCAGCTCCACACGCAGCCGCGCGGGACACGAACAGGGAGAATCTCTTGGCTCGCGACGCGGTGCCATTATTTATGCTCGTCAGCAGATTTAGCATTCAATTCGCCTTCTGGAGCCTTTCCGGCCGCTCCGCTGGGAGCGGGGTTATCTCCCTCATTGGCCTGGGCTTCTTATCCCGCACCACTAATTAGTTTTGCTCCTCGGATAATGCAGCGCAATCTGGTAATCTGAGGCTTCCCAGAAAGGCTTGCTGACAAGCTGACACAAAGTTAATGCACGCGCCGCGCGGAAGGTTTGGCTTCGCTATTTAAAAGAGGAAAAAAAAAGAGAAAAAAAGATGATAATTAAAGAAGACCCCCTTCTTTTTTCCCCTCTAATTTCCCTTTGATTAGTTCTTCCAGAGGGACATGGACAGACAGGGAGCCTGGAAAGGAAATGAGTCTCGTAAAAACTGCCTGTTGTGTCTCATCTGGGCGCTGCCCGTGCCCACAAATCAAGTGCAGACTCATTCGTCCTCTTAATTAAACTGCCTCCCCCAGAGGCAGGTCCTTCGCCTGGGCTCCATGATGGCCATTCCCAGCCCCGGAGCTCCAGCACCATTCCCAGCTTGGCAGTAGTGAAACCTCAAGGACGAGGGAACTGGATGGTGCCTTGCATTGGCAAAGGTATCCTGCTCAAAAAAGTAAAATCAAGTTTAAACTCCTTTTCCCCCCCTTCCCCTTTCACAACTGACAAATCGGACTTGTCAGATGCAAGTTCAACTCATGAACAAGCTGCTAAAGACAGATAATCACTATAGTAACTGCTGCATTGCGTTACTTGCATGCAAACACTTTCTTCCTTCAGTTTTGCTGAAAATCTTTTCCTTGCTTTATTTCTCTACTGGTTGCCTAATTGCACAGAAAAACTCCACTCCAAGCAGGTTGTGGGCTGCAAAATCTGCCACTGCTTGCATCTGCACAAAGGTATTTGACAACACTATATCAAAAGGTTGTTTTCTTTCTTTCTTTCTTTCTTTCTTTCTTTCTTTCTTTCTTTCTTTCTTTCTTTCTTTCTTTCTTTCTTTCTTTCTTTCTTTCTTTCTTTCTTTCTTTCTTTCTTTCTCTCTTTCTTTCTCTCTTTCTTTCTCTCTTTCTCTCTCTCTTTCTTTCTCTCTTTCTTTCTCTCTTTCTTTCTCCTCTTCTCTTCTCTTCTCTTTCTCTCTTAACACATAGGATTTCTTTGCATGCTTGCATACAAGAGCAGGATGCAAAAAGCAAGGGTGACTGCTTTCTCGCTCCCTGACTCTTCCTGTTTTGTTTTTGTTGTTGCTGCTGCTTTTTTTCCCCCTTTTTCTTTCCTTCCAAGGACCCAACAGGATCGTGGCAAGAACTTTTAAGTCTTTTATTTGTAGAAGAAAAGTAGAGTGCACTTTGGAGCTAGCTCAGAACATTTGCCCCATACCTTACTACAGAGCCACAGTGGATGAGAAAAGCAAGTCCTTGCTTCATTTTCATTACTTTACATATGTATAAATATATATATATTTATTTTTCACTGCTATGGGTAGCCTGGTTGCAGTTTAGGGCTGCTGGGGGGGTTTATGTGTGGCAGCAATGACAGCACTTGCCCTTGGATCGGGAGCATCTGGCCGATGGTTTATGACTCTCTGACTGCATCACGCGCTAGTGTGCTCAGCAGACACCAAAATTTACGACCGTCTTTCCCAAAAAGACAGACACAGGCTGCCAGTAAATGGAGCCGGCCACCAGCAGTGCCCATTTGGCCATCCCGTTTCATCCAGGTGTTGGCTTCCCACGTCACTTCCAACACACATGGCCCTTGGCCATGGCCAAGCACTGCTGGAGAGGGGTGCAAGTGTCCTAATCAATTCTGCCTTGGAAAGAGGGTTCAAGAAAGCTGGAAGGAAAAAAAATCACTGTTTTCCTAAAAATCTCATAATTATCAAGAGCTTCTCCCATTATATGTTTACTCTTTGATTCTGTCATAATGAATCCCTTGAACTTCAGTAGGGCAGGAGGAAACGTTCACACCAACATCTTGACCTTTCATTGAAACCAAGCAGGTTGTCCAGGGAAAACGGCACAAAATCTCTGCAGGGACATGGAGTTTTTCTTAGGCAGAGAGCACTGCTACAGCTCCTGCAGTGTTCGAACGCCTTCGCTATTTGGGTTTTTTGAATGATGAAGATCGTCGTTCAGTGCTATCTGTTGCAAGTGCACACTTTCTCGCTAGAAATGATATTTTTCTGAACTCCTCCTGCCTTCCAGGACAAAGATGCCCCAATGGAGCCCCCACACAGGCCTTGACTTTGGGTCACCTCCTGCCTCGCTGCTGTGTTGGCCTCCCATGCCTGTGCTGGGGAGGAGGACTGTGTTTTGAGTGGTTTTATCTTGCATCGTGACTATGCAGGAGCATGGAGACAATCCCATGGTTGGGAAATAACTAAACCTGGTAACTCTCCTACTTTGGAGGAGTCCTAGGATCATCCACTCTTTGGGTTTTTCCACCTCTAAATTCATCCACTGCCCAACTGCTCCACCGAGCGTGTCTTGTTGCCCCTCAGACACTTTAAGCGTGATGTCTCCCTAGCCGCCCTAAGACATTAAAAAGAAAAAAAAACATTTTCCCTGGTTTCCTGCGTTCAGTTACCATTAATTCACAGGCTGCCCTTAGAAACACACTCCACAAATTTGGGATTTATGGCTCGCTCCAAAATCCGTCTAGAGACCGTCCCAGCAGGCAAGCTGCAACGGCAGTTCGGAGGGCCGTGATATAAGACGGGCAGACGAGTCCGAGTCCAACCACATAAATCACGCGGGCCCAGGGCACGTCTCCTGCAATGCCATTTTTTTCCCAGGATGGCCATAAAAGGGAATTTCCTCTGCCCATATTTCAGTGTTAGTGTCAATACGGGGCGCTCTGAGATCTGTGTCACGGCCAAGCACTGAATTACTGGTTGCCCTTCTGCCGCGTTAATCACTGCTACTTAAAGTGATTCCCTTCTGCTCAAGACTCCACTTATTTACTGAGAATCGGACCAGTGTGTAAAATAAAAGGCTGTGGGCCTTAACTCTTGCTTCTCAGGTGTGTGATGAAGCTTTGTGCTGTGATCCTGCCCTGTTTTTGACACGGTGAGATGTAAATCTCTCTTGCAGTCGGATGCGAAGCCTCCGGACCAGGAGGAATTGAAGATGCCCCTGCAAATGCCTTTGCAGTCTTGGCTCCTCATCTGCTCCTGAGCTGTTGGGTTNAGGTGTGTGATGAAGCTTTGTGCTGTGATCCTGCCCTGTTTTTGACACGGTGAGATGTAAATCTCTTGCAGTCGGATGCGAAGCCTCCAGACCAGGAGGAATTGAAGGTGCCCCTGCAAATGACTGCAGGGCTCCTCGTCTGCTCCTGAGTTGTTGGGTTCTGTCTCCAAAACCCTTGGGTGCATTTCAGATTTCTCCTGGTATCTCATGGTGAAAAAGCCAGCGGGTTGAGTGGGCAGGAGAGTTGCGAATCCCAGAGGTCTCAGAGGACCACGGCCACCTTCCCTCTTTGGCCTCTGCTTCTGCATCCACTTCTCTATCCATGCTCTGATCCGAGGTGGTGACAGCATCCTGGTCCCATCAGAGCGGGACAGGTCAGGCCAAGGAGTGGGAAAGTTACTCAGCATTTCCCACCCAACCCAACATGCAGCTTTTTTCCCAGCAAGGGGCTTGCAGGAGGTTTCATAGGAGCTCCCAAAGCACAAAAGCAGCGGGGAGCGCTTGGAGGCAGCTCCAAGTGCCCTCTTGGTCCCTCTTGCAGTGTTGAGCGTGGGGAGATAAGACGTGGGGAACCAAATTGCGGCACATGAGCCTGTTTTGGAAAACACAGGTGCCGAAAGTAAACAGAGACACTCTTGTCTGCTGTCTAGACGCGGCGCAGCAGCGCAAGGGCTCGCGGCAAACTTCCCTGAATGATTCCTATTCAGGAGCGCCGTATTCATGGGCGGCATTTACCGAGCGTCTGCGCCTGAAAGAGGAGAAACTGGCTCGACGGGTACCGGGCGGGCGCTGCGGGGCGGGTGTTCGGCCGCATGACCCCGGGGGTATTTCTGTGCAAACACGGTCTGGGATTAAGGCTGATTCTGGCAGCCTGATAGCAAAAAAATAAAAGAGGAATCCTTGCAAAAGCTGCTGGGATTGGGAAAATGTTGCATTTTCTGGAGGGGTTAAAATTTTGCCCTTGGGTGTTTGAAAGTAGCATTTAAGTCTCTGTTTCAGGAGCGTGTTGCAAAATGAAATGAAAGAGCAATTGCTGTGATTGAAATAGGGCACCCGGGGCCAAGCTGTGCTGAAAAGGGGACAACAAAGGTCACACTCCGGTTAGGATCTCGCCTTGGAGGGGGCTCAAGGGGCAAAGGGGACCTTGGGTGCAGGCTGGGGTGCTCCAAGTGGGATCCCAAGGGTGACGGGTGACACTGCTGGGACCCCCCCTTTGCTCCTGCCTGGACCGGTGGAGAGATTCCAACACTGGAGGCACCAGGAACCTCCAGGTCTGGTCAGAAGAGGCATCCCAGGACCTCAAGGGAACCGAATGATGCAGAGAGGTTGCCCAGAGCTGATGCCCTTGGGCATTAAGAAGAAAAAAAAAACAAAAAAGTGCTTTCTTCTGTGCCATCCATTGCTCCCTTTCCACAATTCTGCCTAATTTATGGATCTTTACCATCATCTCTTATCTAGTCTTTTCATGTTAAAAGTCGCATTTGAGCGACCGCAACAGAACGTCATTCCAACCCCCAGCTGATGCTTATCAGCTATCTGCCATCTATCATCCGCAGTGAAATAAAAGTTAAAAGGAGTTAAGTGTGTGGGTACAAAATACACGTCTAAAACCGATTCGCTCTGCCTCTTTGGTTGGTGCTTACTGGGAAACGTATCCGTCCGTAAAACACGGGAAAAGGTTTGAGGGATCTGGAAGGACAGCAAGGCCGGTGGGGCCGCTTTTGCCGTGTTTTCGCCCCACCGGCCCCACATTTAATCACTTGCACATGGCCCGCGGGTCGTGCACGTTGGCAATAGTAAATAAACTGCAAAAAGCCCAACTGTTCCCGTGCAGGAGCAGCTGGTAGCGATTAGCGGCGGGGCCGGGCAGGAGGCGTCCGCTGCCTCTGCCACCGCCAACGGCTCCCGCTGCGTCTGCACATCCCGGCAGGAATTCCCAAACTAGCTGCTTCGGCATCCCCAGGGACCTGGAAGAGAGCAGGTGCTGGAAAATCCTATTCATTTAGGATGGGAAGATGCAGGGGGGGATGATGTTTTATGTGTGACAAGATCGCGGAGAATGGCCTTGCAGGAAGGGCTGGGGGTGACAAGCGACTTNCAGGAGCAGCTGGTAGCGATTAGCGGCGGGGCCGGGCAGGAGGCGTCCGCTGCCTCTGCCACCGCCAACGGCTCCCGCTGCGTCTGCACATCCCGGCAGGAATTCCCAAACTAGCTGCTTCGGCATCCCCAGGGACCTGGAAGAGAGCAGGTGCTGGAAAATCCTATTCATTTAGGATGGGAGGATGCAGAGGGGGATGATACCCACTTGTTTTCTGTGCGACAAGATCGCGGAGAACGGCCTTGCAGGAAGGGCTGGGGGTGAAAAGCGACTTGGGGCGAGCGACACCGCGGTGCCCTGAGGACAGGATGGAGCCTTCGCCGCTGCCGCAGGGATTTAGGTCCATTTTGAGATATCGATGAGGAAACTCAGCCCCAGGCCACACCACAGTCCGGCCCAGGGGTGCAATAAAATAAACGCAAAGGTTCACGTTTCCCCCGCGCTGCAAGACAGGGCAACACAGCGCAACAAGTAATAGTTGAAAATTTTATTCATATAAAACCTCATATTAAGAACATAAAAAGATTGCATCTTAAAAAAAAAAAAAAAAGATCTGCAATTATTTACAGCAGTATTGCACAAGTAAAGTGGCAATTACCCTGTCCAAAATTCATCAGTGCAAAACACAAGTAAGCCAGGGAAATTGCGATAAAAATGCTACATATGCTGGGTCCTATGAAACAAGTTAGTGAATAATCAGTACAATGTTTGATAAATTTAATGTTTGAACCCCAAAGGTAAAGCTGGTCCAGACAAAAGTGGCCAGGATGGAGGACAACTTGTTTTTGAAAGGGAATGACAATAAAATAAAATAAAAAATAGGGACATGTAGAATATAGACTTTAACTAACTTTCAGTAATGCTAAAAATCTCTTCCATGCCTAAATTGCTACTGGAAAACAGGACTTAGGCACTTTCGAAGAAAACCAAAAGGAAACAAAACCTTTACAAGAACTTAAATAAGCAGAAAATAAATATACAACATTTCTACAAGTTACAGCATTATGGAACAGTAGAGTGCATTAATTACACAGGGAAAAAAAAGAATCTACAGTATTTAACAAGTTCAATCTAAAAAAAAAGTTTGGAAATAAAAACAGTAACTCTGACTTATTTATAAAGCTGTACAAAACTTACATGAGAGAAAGGAAAAGAAATGCATTGCACACAGATATTTGGCTCAGATGATGAAAATAACATGGTGCCCTACTCTAATAAATATCCAACTATTTACAGTTACCAAAAGAAGTACAACATGGAGCATGAGAATAAATCTGGTTTCTCCACAACCAAAGGGAACTCTCTATCAAATCACGTTGGCAGGAGAGAGGTAACACAGGTGACATGACTGAAAAGAAAACATCCCAATTAGCCTCCTAAAAATGGGGTTAATGCCTATTAAAAAGATCATTCTCGTTATGTATATACATATATATATATATATATGTACACACACCTCACAACTCTTATGGTAGCAGGGCAGGCTTGGAAGGCACAAAGCCTGTTTTTAGGGGCTGCTCTCTCACAACTACTCTTTAGCAGGGAAGGCTTCCAGGCGAGTGCCGATACCCGCCTTTCTTTCCCCCAACCATTCATATAATTCACATATTTCTTTCTTTATTCCTTTTTGAGAACGCTGCAAGGCCGCACGAGGTCCATCCCGCCGGCTCTTTGGCTGGACGGGTTCTGGAGGACGGGAATAAAGTGCTCCGCGCCGGGCGCTTCTTTGGTGTAGGGACAGGACACACATTCTCGCTGCGAGCCCCCAAAAACACACCTTTTTTTATCCGTGGTGGCTCCGTGGAGAAAAAGCTCAGTTTTCTCGCCTGTTATTAAACACAATTCCACGCACCCGTGCCCATAGGACGTGCCCAAAGACAGTGGCTCGACCACAGCTCTCTGAGCACGTGCTGTGGGCCCCAAGGGACACCATGGTGGCAGCAAGAACCTGCCCTGAGCTACGGCCCTGCTGCTCCGCCACCTCCAGCCAAGGCCACTGGTTGTTTCCAATCACCTCTTTTCCCTCTAAAAATCCTCTGCATCCCAGGACAGCTCCTGGGACAAACGTCTCTCTTGCAGAACCCCAAAACCCAAATCATAGAATCATTATGGTTGGAAAAGACCTTTTGTCTCGTCTCTCCTTCATCCTTCCAACAAGTGCAAGGGAAGGAGCACAGCCCTACACGTCTACCAGGAGGCCCTTCACCTACCGGACAGATAAGGGTTCAGATTGCCTGGTTTTATCTGTCATTAAAAATACTACCAACAACACGATGGCACTCAGAATGCTTTCTCCCTGTATTGCAACACAGCAGAAAAACTGCCACCCGTTTGGGGTTGTTTTCTTTTTTTTCCCCCCTCCTTTTTCCTTCTATGGTGCTGGTGAAACCAGAAATAAAACGGTGGGATTTGGAAGTTGGTTTTGGGGAACGGGAGCCACCTACACCAGCCAAAGCGGAGAGTTTTGAAGGCAGACAGGATGTTTGTGCATAGATACGCAGGCTGCAGAAGCAACGGCCCCTTCGAAAAACACCTCATTCACAGAAGGCAACTGAACGCTCGAGATAGACCAGAGAGCCAAGGAAGGCCTCCATCCACGGAGAGGGACCCGGCGCTCAGCAGACACGAGGAGACGAACCTGCTTCTTCCCACATCAGCCCAGGCCTCGTTTGGAGCTCCTGAACCGCCTTTTTTGGTCTCCAGACTCGACGCAGGGGGCCCTGGAGGATTTGTACCATGGTAAAAGAGCACAGGGGAGTCCCACCACGCACTGCAGATCCTGCAAAAACAGCCCAAACGCTGCCATCGCCTCGTTGCTCATCCGCATGCCGCTCCACACCTGCTCTGGGACGGTGTCTTCTGTCACCCTGGATGTGTCCAACACAAACATGACCTCAGAAAACTTGCAAAACGTTCCAAAAAAAAGATCTTGGGTTCGACAGTAACACGCTAACCACTGCTGAAAACAGTTCCTGAAGTTATGCAGTAGGACCCTTCACCTCCGGGTGCAGAACTGCACGGTTTGGATATATGTTTTTACCTACCTATGAGAACACTTTATTGCTGCATTATCCAAAGTGATCAACATTATATATTATATATAATATACAGTACGTGAGCGTCTTCACGCACACAATTCAGAGAAAAAAATTCTAAAAAGGCAATCTGGTGGATTGGGGTTTTTTTGTTTGGTTTGGTTGTGGGGTTTTTTTTGGACCCTAAGAGTCTGACAGTTAAATCTGGAATTTCAGCATTAAAAATGAGAATAAAAACATTTAAGGAAAAAAAAAAATCAGTCAGCAGGAAATAGGCTATTTGCATGATGCAAATAGGAATCAATTTTGGTGTTGCGTTAGGTATTTACAGATGAATGAAGTGCTGATTTAGATCCGTCCCCCCTCCTCCAGCAGCCTCTTTCTTGCAGGCAAATACTTGGGACGGAGGGAGACCCACGTCCCCTTCCTGACGAGGGCAAGGGAAGGAAGGGGCTGCACGACTGCACAGTAACATTTGTAATACAAACTAAGGCAGCTCTGCAGATCGGCTGGCTCAGTCTTCTCCGCTGCAGAACAGATCCAAGATGAGCCTACAGATTTCCAGGAAAAGTGATTCAATATCTGCAGAGCATTTTCTCTGAGATCAATCTTAAAAAAATAAAAAACAAAAATAAAGAGTTCAAGAGACAGACAGTAAACACCACTCTCAGACAAAATCCTGCTTCAGAGAGTTCCTATAGGTCCATTGGCAAGGCGTGTGCCTCCAGCGCTTCCCAAGAACACACGGGAGCCAGCAGCCAACGTGCGTGGTTTCCCCCGACGGAGACCATGGCGCCTGCGGGACGTCCTTGGAGGAAGGAAGTTTCCCAAAGCGCCTGTCCGGGGCACGGAGAAGACCCACTGCTACTTGTTCTTCATGGGTTTTCAGCACGAGGAGACAAGTCCCTGGGCGCTGCACGGCGCTCACTGCATCCTCCAGATGAGGCGGATGATGTAATGCAGGAGGCGCAGGATGACGACCTGCGGGTTTCCTGCGCGATTATCCAAGAAACCCTAAGAAAAAAAAAAGAAAAGAGTAAAAGTGGCTTTATTTTCAGACCTCGGCCCCTTGTGCGATGCCACATGGGCAACACAGAGAAGATACCTTCTTGCTTTGCAATCTTAGACCAATTCTAGGATTGGGGTGATGATGAAAAGAGGAGCCATCACTTGGGGAGCTCTTATGGAGGAAAGACAACATATTATCAGCTGAACTTGCCAATATTATTTCTGGTTTTGAACTTGGATAGAAAAACATCACACCTTCCAGGTTACCAGGACACAAAACGTATGTGATTATTACGGACGGAGGACTCCCAATCACTGCTGACAACAGCACACCGAACATCTCCATCCCATTCCTCCTGAAAGCTGCACAGTCTGCCTAACTAGTTTGAGAGCATTTAATATCCTCTGAGAAAGTTGGTGGTAAGGTTTTCTCCTACATATAAACGGCAGCTCATGGTCCTGGTAGAGAAGAAAAGAAGAAATGGCAGGAGGCAATACGGTATTCTCCAAGTCTCTCTACGCTCTCAGCCTCAGACTGTGATTTTTCCCTCTAGAGTTATAGGATTGCTTGGTTCTCACCCCTCAAACTCTACGTTTCTTTCAAACAGAGACACAGAAACATAAACATGGACCTCCAGACTTGTTGAAAAAACAACAAGAATGAAAACATGCAAAAAAAACCCCATGCCAGCCCCAAACTCCCAACTAGTACCTTTCCTAGAGTCCAATAAATAAATAAGCCCCCCAGGCTTTGCAGGGGAGGAGACCACACGCCAGGCAGCAACGCAGGGCTGGGGAGCAGCTTTTCTAGCTGGTGAGGGCTGGGAGACACCTCGCGGTGCCTGGGAGCTGCCAAGTGCCAAACCCAGGGCTGTTTCACACCCCTTGCGCCTCTGGCTGCGCGGTGAAACAGTCACCCTGGGCAAAGCTGGGAAAACGGGGAGAATTCACAGCCTTTTGGGTTTTTTGTTTTGGTTCGTTGTTTTGTTTTTTTAAGCGATATAGGAATCACCATTGAGGGGTATTCAACAAACACTTTGCAGCCTTTTTTCTTGTTCTGGCTACCTGTGCCTGGTCCGAAGGTAACAGCAAAAACAGCAGCACCCCAAGGTGCTGCGAGTTGCAAAGTAGAAGCCCAGATGTCACCCCCTTTCCTTCTCCGCTTGCAAATGACTCCATTCGGGCTGTGTTTAGCACTGCAAAATCACAGCCACATGTGCCCTGGAGAAGGGCAGAAACTGGGCGCTGAGACGCAAATGTTCAGAGCAGAAATCAGGGTGTTTTACACCAAGATGCAAACTCTTCTCCCAGCTAAGCCGATAAGACACAGAGCAAAGCAAGGAAAAAAAAATAAAAAGAACAGGAAAAAAAGAAAACCCTAAAAAAAATCACAAAAAAGGCACCCACATTTTTATTAATAAAGTGGTAGAAGTAAATGAGGGAGCAAAACCAAGAGGAGACTCTTCTGCCTCGCCAGGCAGCTTGGTCCCATGATGGGGGGAGAAGACACAACCGCATTGCCCAAGGTGATGAATTCTCCTCAGCCTCCGTGTTACAGAGCAAACCAGAAGCAACCCAAAGACCCAGAACGAGTCAGCTACAATGCAGGGAGGAAACTACAGCTGTGGAACCAGCAGCACTTAAGCTGCACTGACCTGTCCAACAGCTTCAACTTGTCTTAGACTCTTCCTAAATGGCAGGACAGACTGGTGGAAGGAGAAGACACCTATTCCAGAAGCAATATTCCTGTGTATCGGTGCAACAAGCCTACAATTGCTTAAATTGCTTTTCCAGAACCCGCACCACCTATTTCAGCTCCCAAACCCAGCCTATGCAGCAAACACTCCTCCTGTACCTGCGAGGAAAACAAGGGCCGGGAAGATGACCCGGGAAAGGGGCAAAATCCTGCCCCAATTGTCTCCTTCAGCTCGTTTGAGGATAAGACAAGAAAACAAGAGCAGACCATACATTAACGAACGGCAAAGTGTCCCTTCTGCAGACAAGCTGAGAAGGAATTAGCAGCACAACTCCAGCAGCCAGCAAGAACAACGAGCAAACAGAAATAGTAATAAAATAAAACAACAGCCTTCTGAATCAGCTGGTCGCTACCAGCTTGGGCTTCCCAGTGCTAGCAGAAAGCATTTAGCACCATCCCTCATCAGACAGATGTTTCGCTTTCCAAGGAAAAGACTGTTCACTGCACAAATAATCGGGTGTTTCGCAGCAAGAGGAGTTGAGGGGAGGGCTGGGGAGGTGGTCAGGTCTGGATGGGACACCGGTTATCACCAACCAGGTTGGGCTTCCGACTCTGTTGGAGAGATTTGTCAAGGGAGGGAGTAGGGCTCACAGCAAAAGCTGTGCCAGAGAGTGGAGGAACATTTTGGCCTAAGCTTCCTGCACAAAACAGATGCAGGCAGGCAGCCGAACGTGCTCATGGATGAGGAGAAACCAAGCAGGTTGCTCAACACACACAGGAGGGAGAAGGAAGAAAGCCCCAGAGAGAGGAGAACTGCTCAGGCCACTCAAAGATGACCAAAACCTTCTCTAGCATGAGTGGCACAGCCAAACCAAGCATGTGCTCACTCCACCTGGGAGAAACAATGGGTATTCACAGAGCTAAAATGAGACAGAGAAGCAACAAGGCAGCCCGGGAAGAGATGGAAACGACCTGGACCCCATTTTGGGGGAAAACTGCTGGACGATTCCGTGAATCCGCGGAACGGTGAGAAAATGCACGGCGTGAGTCATGCCGTGGGGAGCCCAGATAAGGATCCAGGCAGTCAGCTCGTCATCGCCGGCGCGGAGCGGGCTCCTGGCTGACGGCGGGCTAGCAGAGGACACGCTGGGGGACTAGAAACCGCATGCACCAACACGCAGCCGTCAACAACACCAGACGGGTGGGTTACTTGCTAACTTTGTTCTTTCTGCTGTTGCTTCACTTCTCTTTGCGCTGATTTGGGGTGGGGGGGGGAGGTGTTAGTTCCACCTATTTTTGTTGCAACACAAATGCTCCAAATACACGTCTCTTAAAAAAAGAAACAGCAGTCTCGAGCTCTTTATGAAGGAAAAAAAAGAAAAAAAAAGCAGTCAGCGATCAGACTTCATTTCATATTTGTGATCGTATTTTCCACCTACACGATCACGAGGAAGCAGGCAGGTGAGCACAGAAACCTGCTGCATTGTCCATACCCATGTCCCAAACCCTGTCACCAGGTCCCCACATGTGCCTGCTCCCCGGCTCCTAGCAGGCACCCTTTCCAGAGAAATTCTCATTCAAATATACCAAGATACACAACTTTCAGAGGTTATTTTAGTTTTTTAGAAGTTTTTCCTCATCGTCTACAACTTCAGTCCTAAACCAGCAACAGAGCATGTTCTACTTGCTCGCAATGCTGTGAATAAAACCATGTATTTTATATGTGAAAACTTCAAGTCCTCATTTAAAGGTTATTCTGAATTTTTTTAACGACTGTAATGGCAAATGATTCTGCAGCGCATCCATTATGTCCAAGCAAACACAACCACCCGCATTTTCCCCTGTGCACCTGAGTGAATGAAACATTTGCTACAGAATTCACTTCCAGTCCCTCTTAGGGACTGCGCAGAAAGAAATGGAAAAGAAAAATCTGCAAGTTACCCTTCTCGGACAATAGGAGGCATTGAATTCATCACCAATGCGCCGCAGCTCCTGTGCAATCCATATTTCTGGCTGTATATCTTCTGCTACCGAGTGCGACCGCCACCTGGAAGCTGCACGGGAAAGAAAAAAATAAATAAATGCTGTTCGAAAAAACAGCAAAACAAATAAACTATCAGGCCTAGCAAAAGTTAATGAACAACTTTGAGGTGTTTTTTTAAATACAAATCTCGAAAGTCCTCCGAGCGTCAGATAGCCGGGACTGGTGTAACCTGGAGCAGTTTCTTGTCGGCCCATGAACATCATCAAGAAACAGAAAACGGCCACAAACTGAAGCACCCAAAGTTCCACAGGAACTTAAGGAAAAATTTCCTGTCAGTGAGGGTGACAGAGCCCTGGAACAGGCTGCCCAGAGAGGTTGTGGAGTCTCCTTCTCTGGAGATCTTCAAGACCCACTTGGATGCAGCCCTGTGCCACGTGCTCTAGGTGGCCCTGCGTGTGTAGGGGGGTTGGACTAGATGATCCCTAGGGTTCCCTTCCAACCTTAGGCATTCTGTGATTCTATGAAACAGGCACCTCTCCTAGAAGCTGAGCCCATCCACCCAGAAGTTCTCCCCATACCTCTTAATGACGATGATGCTCGCACGGCACTGTGGAAAGATCGTGGGGACATTTATGCTCCAAAGTGAAATTGCTGCTGGGGGGGGAAAACGTGGAGGAAGCAAACGGTTCCAAGCAGACTTCCCTCAGCTTTCTCAGAGCCACAAACACCCCTTCACCTGGGGACCTTGTTAATGGACACTTCATGCATCAAGTATTTCACATCTCGCTGCACAAGGCGAGAGCAGGACGGGCTTTCATTGAGCTTCCTCCTTGCACTTCTCCAAGCATTGCTCTCCTCTGAAACAGCCCACAAGAAGCTGAAGCAGCAACAAGATGTGCCCAGATGGGGATCTGCTCAGACCGAAGATCGGTCAAGTGATGTGGGCAAAGAAATTGCATTAAACAGCCTGAAATCCTACACTTGGACATCAGGGAGAGATAAATTTGTGCACCTCCAATAGGGTAGGTGGCCACAGGGTAAATCCAAGATCAAAACCAGCCCATGCAGTTCCCACATAGGTAACTCCTACCCTCCTATTTCTTTCCTCAGCAAAACCATCTTTTTCTCTCCTTCATAAACTGTTCTGCTTTCTTGCAGGCGCAGCAGCAGTTTCTGCTCTAACCTTACCAAACCACCGTCCTGATAGTTTAAGTGAATTCTCACGTTTCTTCCCCAAATGGTTCTGACTCCAAGAAAGAGAAGAAAATGACTGTCGCGCTAAGCAGCAAACCACAATTTGATTTACGTGCAGAGAAGCTGCTCTTAGGGCAAACCTAAGGGCTTTTTGTCTCTGCTAAAGAACTGGAACTTTCTTCTTCTGAATATTACGTTCCAGAGCTTAAATAGAAAACAAACCAGACCTTCCAAACCAGTTCAGAAAACAGAACTGGGCTTGCAAAAGAAAAAAAAAAAAGAACTAATACATCAGTTACGCTCAATTGTACCTCACCAACCACTCAAGTTTCCATTTTAAGAAGTTTCTAAACAAATGATAAAATGAGTGCACAACCTCTGCAGATACTGGGGGAGGAGGGAAGAGCCTGTGGAGCATCCAAGGCTCCGTGTGTTACCTGCACCACCTCTGTCCTTGCTGGAAGAGGCAAGTTCGGCGGCCGGGCGAGCGTTAGAGCCTTTAACCGAAACAAAACAAACCCGAACCCACACGAAACAAGAGCGTTTCACAAACTTGGCCCGAAAGCCGAAGAGGGAATCGCAAGGGAATACAACTAGCTTCCAATCTCAAAATATTCAAAGGATTAGTAGGGCAGTTAAAAAAAAAAGAAAAAAATTAAATAAATGTCTGGCTCCAAACTGACTGGAAAATTTATTTCCGAGCCAAACGAAGGCTGCTTGGCTCGGAGCGCTGTTTTGTTTCCACGCTGTAGTAGTGCCCTGGGAAGGCTGCAGCAGGCACGGCCGTATCTATCCCGCCGGATTTCATTCAGCAAAGCGCCGGGAGACGCACAACGCGCCGGGGCTGGGGCCGGCCCTCCTCGCCCTGCACCTCGCGCCCCGCGAGCCTCCGCCAGAGCCTCGGGTGACAACAGCCCCGGCGGTCGAGAAATTAATATCACGGTTCCGTGGTTGAGAGCGAAATCAGGCTGAGGTTTTCAGAAAGGACTTTCTGCGGCGCCGCCGGAGCGCAGCGTCAAAGAGCGGCCAGTCATAACGGGCTGCAGAAGCCGTCAGAGGAACTTCCCAAGCTCGCGCTGCCCTCGCGAGCCCCCGCGCCGCGCGGGAGGAAAAAGAGAGAAAGAAAAAAAGGAAGGAAAGATCCCGCGCTGCCAGGGACGTTGCAGGGGTCGCCGTTTCTCCGATCGCCGGCAGAGCGGACCCCGTTTCCCGTAGGCCAACGGAGAGTTTGGGGCTTGTCCGAGCAGGGAAGGCTGTGCTGGATGTGCACAAGCTAAGCAAGTCATACGGGTCAAGCCCACGGTTCTGAGCTGGGCACAGCTTCTGCCCCTGCTCCTTCCTCCGATGCTGGAAGCGGCTCCTCGGAAGCGAGGAGATGGCAGCGTCACAGACAAGGGGCCATGAGCTGCACGGGCACAACGAAACACAAACCTTCGCTCGGGCCGAATGCTCTTGCCCCTGCCCCAACGCTCTGCTCGCCAAGCAGCATCCCAGCACGATGCCACCTCTCACCCTTCTCTTCTGCTATCAAACGTACCCAGAAACCTAGGCTGAGCATCGGTGTTAGCAGGCAAGATGTGGGAAGATGCCTTAGAGAAGACCTCCTTCCCTCAAGGATGTCCTTGGAGCAGCCAGCAAGTTCTTCCTACACGGGATCACACAAGGGACAAGCTGCAAAGAAACGTCACCACTGCCACACGGCTCGGACCTGCGCGGTGGGGCTGCTTCAACACACGGCTTCACCCAAGATGAAAGGGATGAGACACTTGCCCTTATACATGAAACATCACAGGGCGACAGGCCCACGAGCCAACGTTGCGTCCTCGAAGCTGATGCCACCGATAAAGCGTTTGGTGTTGCACAGTTGGGGAAAGGTGAGAGAAGAAGGGGCAGAAAATGGGTTAGGACAGAAGAGAGAACAGGAAAAAAAGAAAGCAGAAAAGCAAAAATGACAAAAGAGACAAAGAACAAAGGAAAAGGCAAAAAAAAGGCCAAAAAGCAAGTAAAAAACAAAAAGGCAGAAAAGCAAGAGTGAACTGTTCAGATGACAGCAGGAATAGAGATCCAGGTGAGATGAACTAATGTCAAGCCCTTTGGCTAAGGTCTGGGAGGTCTCTGAGAGGCTTCTGACGTGCCCACGGCCGGCGCTGGCCCAGCCCATCCTGCCCCACGTCCCAGTGGGTGACACCAAGCCTCTCGGGATGCACAGTAAGACCATGCGGCTGGTCCCAAGCAGCCACTGATGTCCCCAGGAGGTCCATGTCTTGGGTGTCCCCACGGAGCCATCAGCACCCCAGGAGATCTATTTCTTGGGCACATCCTGAGCAGCTTCCTTCCACCTGCAGGTCCGAGCCCACAGGCTGTTCCAGCCTAGAGACTGGCACCACGAACAAAACCACTGGCCCATGTTTTGGATACAACTCTTTTTTT
>VWPW01001046.1:0-46829 GCA_013389825.1 Crypturellus undulatus | reverse complement strand
TCAAATGCAACTAACTCCCACCCTCCTTGGGGCCCTCTCCTGCCCGGCTCTCAGGGCCGGGCAAAGCCCAAGCTGGAGGCACAGAGACCTTGGCCTCAGCCCTCTTAGAGTCAACAAGTGCCATCCTGCCTTTCAAAAGGACAAGTAAAAGCTCTCTGTGCCATCCCCCAGGTCTCCTGAGGAGGAGGTGGAGGCCCTGCTGTACCACCTCGTGGGCCACCACCAAGAGGTGAGTTTGCTTCTGTCCCTGGGACACCAATCTCCCTCCAAACGTGTCCCTTCAAGCCTTCCTCTCTTCACACTGCCCCAACACCCGGCTCACCCGCTGCTGCTTTATTCCCAGGTCCCGGACCAGCAGTGCTCCTGCACCAGCTGCGCGTTGCCCAGCCCGGACATCGGGGAGCTCGGCAGCGGCTGGGAGGAGGAGGCCGTCTCCTACGGCGGCCTCTTCCTTTCGTCGCTGCCACCGTCCCCGTCCCCCTGCGGACGCTCCGCGCTGGCCAGGTGATCACCCCGCAAAGGCAGACGCGCCGTTTGCCCGGCTGTGCTGCCCCCTCGGGACGGGGCGGCTGCGGGGGCCTCTTGGGGAGCTCCCGGCAGATCCTGCCGCTCCCCTGGGGCTGCGCCCACAACCTCTGCTCCCGTTTCAGAGCCGTGACGTAAAGAACATCCCCGGCGCCTGGCGCACACAAGGCCATAACATCTGCCTGTGTCCAGAGCCGAGCGGCCCCTCCACCAAGAGCTCGCGCCAACATCAGCAGGGCCGCCCACCTGCGCTGAGCTCCCCCCTCTCCATCCCCAACTTGCACCATCATCGCGCACGGCCGCCTGCCCGGGGCACCTGGGCAATAAGGATCCAGAGGAGGCCAAGCTCGCAGGGCCGAGCGCTGCTTCCTCACAGCAGCTCTCGGGGGTTTCTCCCACACAAGGCCCCCTGGGGAACACAGCCCCTTATTGCTAATAAAGCTGATGAGCCTGGAAACCAGCAGTGGAGGCAGTAAATCTGAACAAAAGATTCTTGAGTCATCAGCTACTCATGTATGGAATCATTTCCTAGCAGAGAGGAAATAAATAGTCTTGCAGTCTTACACTGTCACGTATTGTCTCTAAACACACTTGCATGTTTGATGGATATGATTTAGATGGGGAGGCTGCAAAAAGTTAAATTGAGACAAGCTGATAAGTAGACTAATAAAGGATATGTACCTGAAACTGTACACTGAGAATCTAGATACTGAGCAACAGATTTGGAGGTNCTGAGCTCCCCCCTCTCCATCCCCAACTTGCACCATCATCGTGCACGGCCGCCTGCACGGGGCACCTGGGCAATAAGGATCCAGAGGAGGCCAAGCTCGCAGGGCCGAGCGCTGCTTCCTCGCAGCAGCTCTCGGGGGTCTCTCCCACACCTGGGCTGGGGGGCCCACAGCCCCTTATTGCTGATAAAGCTGATGAGCCTGGAAGGCAGCGCTGGAGATGGTGGATCTCAACAAAAGAGTTTTGAATCATCAGCTACTCGTATATGGAATCAATCATCTCCTTGCACAGAGGAAATTTTCATAGAAATAAAGAGGCTTACAGTCTTACACTGTCTAGTATTGCTCTTGCATGCTCTTGCATGTTTGATGGATACGATTTAGAAGAGGAGGTTGAAAATGTTAAATTGAGACAAATTGACAAGTGGACAAATAAAGGAAATGTACCTGACACTAGATACTAACAGATTTGTAGGTGCTCTGAAACTGGATATTTTTTGGAGAAAAGAAAATCTGAACTATGGTGAGCTGCGTTGCTGCTCTGCCAGACAACCAGACACCACATTCGCCATATGGAATTGGAAAATACGCTGCCTTAGAGATGTCCTCACACTTATTACGCATTAGAAAGAGAAATGTCATGCTTCAGTCCTTTAGGATAATGAAGCTTTGTTATTCAAAACTCTTCTTGAATCAATTCTAGAAAGTCAGCATATGATGCAAAGAAGGCAGAGTTGAAGCTACCTGGAGCAGTTTATTGGAACACACTTTTGTTAAGGAAGCTCAGAGGAATAGCTGGAGAGCAGGGGAATAGATGACACTGAACCACACATTGTCAAAACTTATTTCAAAGAGCCAAGTTGTTCAACAGTCCAGCACGGTATCTTCTTCTGCCAGTGATCTGCCAATCTGATCTGAAAAGATCTCAGATCAGATAGCACAATTTTAACCAGAGCAGCGCAAGAGGTACACAGGCCCACCTTGCACATTCTCTAGGTGTTTAAATACATCTTTTCCTTTCCCTTTTTTCCCTCCTAACTCTCTTAATTTCTCCAGGGATTTTCCTCCTGGACTGTTCAAGGGGAACAATCTACTATTTGATGACCAGTACTTCAGAAGACTTCAAATGTACAGGGATCACTTTTTGAAAATTGTCCCGGCTTCTTCATGCATTAGGCAAAATTGATGTAGTCAAATTCCCTTATCATCCTCAAGGTGACTTCCAAGATCTCCTCTTCAGAAAGAAAATGAGCTTTTCCATTCTTGCTGTCCACCGGGTGGGGAAGGTGCAGCAACAGCTTCCTATAAAACAGGACACAGTCAGTTGCAATGCCTCAGACTGGGTGAGCAACTGCAAAGGGACTGCAACTTACTCTAGCAGTTCACCTATCACAGGATATTTACATTGATTTAGCATATTTTCCCACTCAAGACACACTGTGGGCCATCTGCAGTACCCAAGGTCCTGGAATATTTCCAACACTGCTCTTTCCCTTGGTTGTGACTATGATACAATGGACTGTGGATTCTCTTCACAGTTACTGCTTCTGCATGACGCTGCACTGTAAATGCAGAGAAAGGAGGAGCTGCACTGAGAATGCTATATTGGCAGATGAAAAAACAAATCTTGGTAATGCCTAGGGCCTGAACATGTGTCTCTATGAGCTTGTCTTCCCTAGTAAATAAACTAAAGAAGTAACTGGTGCAGCCTAATGAGAAGTTTTTTCCAGTCCAGTTACACAAAGGACATGTTTATACTACAAAGTAAAGTGCAGGCAGGAGAGTGGACTTAGGATTATAAAGTGTGCTTTTTTTCTTTTTAACTCACAGTGGAGATCAATTCAGTGGTGATCTACTAGGTGATCTGAGGCACCTAATATACACAGGAAGGCTGGCTCTTGAACTCACTGAAAGTCCCTTTCCAGAGGGTTACAGCAAATAGTTTATTTGCTACACTTGTGATTTGAGACATCTGGATACTAAGAAGACAATGCTAGATTTAAGTCACCAAAAAGTAGAATTGCAAAACAAAAAGGACCTACATCTGCAGTGTTGAATAAGCTGTGTCTTTTGCTAACTAGAGGCTCTGTAATTGATTTTTAACTATTCCACACCATAGGAAATATGAAAGAAGCCTGTGAGAATCCCAGTACGTCAGTCAGCTCTTAGCTGCCTTTGTTGTAGTTATGAAGCAATCCTATTAAAAGCAAGAACTCAAAGGAAATCTCTTTAGGACAACCTGGCAATAATTCCATTCCTCTCTGTGCATAACCAGGCATAGATGTAATCCCACTCTTAACCTCTAAACTATATCTGCACAGTTTTTTCTTCATTTGTGCATATATATAAATTAACATTTATAAAACAAATTCCCAAGTATTTCTTTAAGACTGCAGTCATATTTTAGGCTTTCAAGGGTTCCTGTTTCAGCAGACAAAAGCTGTTTTAAGGCTATTCTTGCTAGACTGGTATTAGAGGCTTTAAACCTAGCACACTATGAACCTAAAAATTGACTATAGTACTTTTTTATGTGTATTTATTTCTCCTGTACAATTAATAATTTGATCTGCATCTTTACATTTGCTTTCCACAAAGTATTTCATTGAAGGTTTGGTTAAACTCCCATTTAAATAAGTTATTAACCACATCTTCACCAATTCTAGTTCTCTTACTTTTGCGGGGTTCGAAGATCAAGAACTTTATCCTGGAGATCTAAAGTGATGTCTGAGAACTTTGTCTCTGGCAGTTTGATTTTAATCTGAAATCAGAAGCAGAGTAAAGCTGAGATTAGCTGTCAATCCTACAAACCATAAAAGATCTCATTTTGATAATCATTTTGATGCTCACATCAAAGAGCTGAACTGGCTATCTGCACTAGAGAAAATATGAGAAATGCTGAGAGAATATGAGAATGCTGATCATTGTTTTCAAAAGCTGTTATGCATCGATACCTTATTTTCTACAAAACCTTGAACTGATAGTATATTTGTCAGGTATTCTCCATCCACCCAAAAGCCTGTCTATTGTAGGCTTGAAAAAGCTTAAGTGTCAGCTAGAAAAAGCATACAGCAGTTATGTCTCTCCTGAGCTTCAGAAGGCATCAAAGTTCCAGGTCATATAATAAATGGGAAATGATCTGATATGTTTAACTTTACAGAATTTGTGACTCAGTAAAGTGTCTGGAGAGATACAAGAAAATCCCATAGGAGGCCAAAAGCTGCAACGGAACTTGGTGTTTCTGTTCTGCATATTGCAAAGAGCACAGGCAGGGGAGGAGGACGTGGAAGGGAAGGCTCCAGAGAAGGACTGGAGCACAGGCTCACTTACCACCAAGTCTTCACAGCAGGCTGTGGAAGAGTCTTTCCTGCTCATCCCTAAGAACATGTCCTCTGTTCCCACCCGTTGTTTGAAAAAAATCTCATACCTGAGAGGCAGAGAGGAACATTAGTTGTTTCACACCACCCTGGAGAAAGGGCAGTGGACTAAAGGAGGTTGTATTTCCCAAAGGACTGACCATAAACCTTTACACCAATGCTCAACATTCTCTCTCCTCCTTGCCAGTCTCCCTTCAAGCCTTCAATTCATCTGCACGAGTTTTTATATTTTGTTTTATTTTCAGAGCCACAGTTGGCTGTAAAACATGTAGAATATTCACACCACCCTCCAAGATATTCACTTTACTTTCCCTACCTCACTAAGCAGCCTAGGATCAGGGAAAAGAGAAAGCATCCTAAATGAATATGATAATTATCAACTACTCAAACAAGGCAGTATCTTGGGAAAAGAACAATTACTCCCAACCTTAAGCATTCTATGATCTCTGACTCTGTTCTGTCTGTCATTCATCATACTCTTGGAGTAATAGAATAACAGTTTTCTTGTCTAATTTAATTATTTTGCATTTGGCCAACATTGATTTTCTCCCTTTTCAAATTAATTTGTCTAATTCTGAAAGCTACAAAATCTGAAATCATGTTCTCTTACTCTTGAGATTTAACAAATGAGGAAATATAACTAAATATCATATTTAGATATTACTCCTAGTAAACTCAATACAATAAATAGAGTTATTCTCTATACTATTGGAAAAAGAAGTGTATGGCAAGAGTTTTTTTCACGTCTCCAGTGGTCATGTGTGTATGTAATAATTCCTCGCAGACAGTAAAAAATCCAATTACTCTGATTGCAACTCTCAGAGCATCTGTTTTCTTTTTGGGCCATTTTCAGTGAATTAATCTAAAGAACTTTTACAAAGATTTACACTCTTCTCATCTGCGTAGTGCAGTACATAATCACTTGTACACACCACCCCTTCCCCAGCAGGGAGGGGAAGAGACAAGAATGAAGTGGCACGAGAAAAACATCCATTGTGGCCAAGTGGAGACCATGTTCTATACCTTGCCAGTGACACATTTAAAATAACAGCAAATGTATAACTGTATGCAGAGATACAGCTGAATGACAAATCCCTCTTCGCTTGATACTTCTCTAGAGGCAAACATCAGTGCTCATTCCTTGTCCATTCACCCTCCAAGCTCTTCACATGTCTGTTACTTGAACACAGAAGCTGCTATTTAACACACTTCCCTCAAAGCTTTGTAGGCAGTCTCAGCTTGCTTGCACTTACTCTGGCTGTTCCCTAGGATCCCAAGTATCATCAAATTCTGATCCTTCTGGGACCTCCTCTGTGTTCCAAATAGTTTTACTATTTTCAGATTTCACTTGAGCAGTACCTGTAACTGGTGATAAGAAAGAAATGAAACTATCATATTTTAGAATGTCTTTTTTTTTTTCCTAGATTTTCTGAGAACATGTGTTTCCAGGCTATAATTTTGATACAAAGATGTATCATATGGATACCATATGAATGAGAATTGGCAAATGGAAGATGTTTTCACTTCTACTCCCTTAAATCTCCTTTATTCAAGCTCTCTGTAAAGGAAATCTTACTTTCAGGCATAAAATATATAGCATTAAAATGGTTAATGTTAAAGTACGTGAAATATTTATCTTTTCTCTTCTCTTATCTTATTTATCTTATCTTATTTATCTTATCTTATTTATCTTTCTCTTTTTGATTTATCTTTTTCTTAAGTGAGCAGAGATGTTCACAATAGGATCACTTTTCCTCATATAAATCCAGTTCTTACCATTAACTATTGAACATGACTCAGACAAGGTACTGAAGGCTCATGAACATTGTTCACTGGCAGAATAGCATGGTTTATGCCTATCCAACAGGTAAAAAAAGTGTGCTTTTTATTCACCTGGTAAATCCTCAGCTTGAAGGTTTTTATAGTCAGATCTCTGATTATTTTTGGATTCCTAAGCAAAACCAGTCTGTTATATTTGCTACAGTTTTTTTGTACCCATCCTGATCCTTGCTGATGACATTTCGTACAGCTCATATACAACCAGTATGTGACAGTATTAACTCCAGGAAGGATATTATATCAGCTTTGCTAAAACTATACTTTCCTTCACAGATACAATCCAGAAACAAATTTAAGAGCTCTCGAGATTTTGGTTCTCATTTGAAAGTCTGTCTTTCTACATGCGGCCAGAAAATCTGGAATCAGATAAAGCACCTTAATTGTCCTGGATTTCCTGGCAAAGAAATTACTAGTAGTTATTTTTCTACCAGTGTTTGGTATAAATAGGCTTATGAGACTTTTGAGGGGAATGTGATATGTCTGCTTCATGGTGCACTTAGTAGCTTTTCATCTTCCTGAGATGGAGGAACTGTGTTTGACACAGTGTATTTTGTGAAGGTCTTTTCAGACGAGTATTTAAAAGCCCATTTTCCCTGTCTGCCCTGAGGAAGCACTAACAATTTGATGGCAGTTCTTATACAGAGGTTTTTGCTGCTTAGCTATGGTTCCCCTCAGCTCATGATCAGGCTGTATTCTGTACCCTGTTTATCTTCTCCGCTTGAGGTTTCTGCCTTCTGAAACTGCCCTTCATATATGTGTTTCAGCTTTCAAGAAGTGTTTCACAGTGTAATTGTAAAAATAATAGTGCTACTTTCCTCTCTACTCAAAGCCCAGTGACTGTTCAATTCTTGAAGAAAGCTGTGTCAGCAGTAACTCTCAGGATACCCAAGATAGGATAATCATAGGATAATGTGTGCCTGAATGCTAAACTGTACGAACAGCCCTTCTTACCAGTGGTCTCCTTCTTTACTGGTCCAATATTACCAGGTCCCATGGCACTAATAGAACTGTGTGGCTGCAAAACAAAAACAAAAACAAAGAACAAAAAATCAATTTTAATTATTTTTTTACAGAGCCTAGATTAATAACAATAATCCAACAACATCCAGTAACAATATTCTCCAGGGTCAATCAAATCAGTGATGGAATCCAAAAGTATTCTCCACTTCATACACCTTAAAACTGAACTATGGAACATGCTCACTCTCTCTTAGCAAAGTGATCTTAATACACTGGGTTTAAACAGACCTCAGATGTACAGTCTTATAGACAGATGCACTATTTTTTGAATATTAGTTCCCATGCCATTTTGACAAAACTGTCTTGCTTTGCATGCCATGAAAACGTTGCAATAAGCCTGGGGTGCTACATGCAAATCTCATCACAGCATTTGGATATTAACACTAAAGATCATTTGAGGCAACAACATTTTAATCTAATTATGAATCAATTTAGTGCTAATAGGCCAATGTGAAGCATTTCTATATATATGAAGATGCTCTGCCTTGATAGTAATGCCTCATATGCACAGAACATTCAATTAAATCAAAATGAAGATTTCAAATTACCCAGAAGATTGACTCAGACTTAATTGACATCACTCATGGCAATTTTTCATCTCTGTCTCTGAAGTGTTATTCATTTTTATTAATAAGATGTAAACAAGTTCCTTGAATATTTGGATGTTTACTGCAAAGATTTACAGCAATAATACTAGCTTTAAAAGCAAACATAAAATCGCTGAAGGGCAGTTAAAATGTGAAGGACCGCATCTACCATCTCCAGCAAGGAAAGCTCAAGGGAAATGAGACATGTGCCATTTTTGTTATCCCGGCCATAAACAGATTTATTCAAATCCTAAGAGGCTTTTCAAGGAATTTTGAACATTGCCTGCGGCCCTGTGCACTGCGATTGTTAGCACTTGTGTTTCCTCCCGGGCCTCACAGGCACAGATATTTCTCCTTGCACACATGCATATCTATATAAAAACAGCAGTAGCACATTGTGGAAGCAAAGGACATTTTCTAGATGTTGTGGTTTTCATCTAATGCTGAGATGAATTGGAATAAAAGAATGGAAAGATGATCATTCCTCTTGAAATGAGGAGTTACCCTTCCCTATTCTACCATCTCCAATGTGTCTATTATACTTCAGTGATCAATTCTCTTCACAGCTTTTCAATGCCTGAGATGCAGAATGAGAATCCTCCATTGCCTCTGGCTATTTTGTCTTTACTCAGAAGTTAAAGAAACAACTTTTGTCTTCTGGTGAAGTCCTTTGTATCGAGTTGCAATTGGAGTTGCAATTGCCTTTCTCTTCGGCAGACTTCAGCAAAATGGAGGGGGGAACCTGAAGTACCTGACACTCTTTCAACTACACCTTCTCATTTATGTTTGAAAAAATAAATCTTCCTGCCATCCCACGGTCATCTCTTCTCCTATTCCCTGTCCATCTTCCTTATTTTCTCCCTCAGGAACTTCTTACCTTGAAAATCACTTCTAACTTTTTCAGATGGTCCAAAACTTTGTAAGATTTTCTTTATTCACACTGGGAAGAGTCAAATTTGCTGCTGCTTAGTTAAGGAGGTGAGACTACGGTACGACACATAAAAGAAGCAATGTTTCTTGTAGAAGACTTACCCCACAGTCATCGTCATCATCATCATCTTCTTGAGGTTCATTAAGTAGCTTGGCAAGGGACTGTAGAGAAGAGACTGAGGAAATAGCATCCAAATCCATATCCATACCCACTGCTTGCCTGCACAAAAAGCACAAGTGGCAGATGAAGAAAGAAGAGCACCTTTTCTCAACCGGCCTTCCTCAAACACAAGCCATTTTCCATAAAGACAAACTTTGTCCAAAACTTCCATGAGATGCCCACTCATGTACAGTGGAATGTAACCAACCTGCCTGTCTCCAGATCAAGTTACTGACTCTTTGGCTCCACCCGCATCTGTTGTGAAGGCTGCCCTAGGTTAATAGCGCTCATTAGTCCAGGCTAATGTGGAGCCTGCTCTGCAGCCAGGCTACAGAATAGAGCCTGGGTGGGCGCCGAGGGAAGTGGGGCAGGAGCAGCTCTGCCCCGCACTGTGAGGAGCTGCCAGACAGGTCCGGTTCAGAGAAGGGCGGTGAGGCTCTGCGGGGCTGGAGCACAGACCTTACGAGGAGCAACTAAGGGAGCTGGAGTTGTTTAGTCTGGGGAAGAGGAGACTCCGGGGAGACCTTACCACTATTTACTATCACCTGAAAGGAGGTTGTAGTGAGGCAGGGGTCCATCTCTTCTCCAGAATAACTACGGATAGAACAAGAGGAAACGGCCTCAAATTGCACCAGGAAAAGCTCAGGGTGGACATTAGGAAGAATTTCTACATGAAAAGAGTAGTCAAGAATCAGAGCAGGCTGCCCAGGGAGGTGGTGGAGTCACAGTCCTTGGCAGTGTTCAAGAAATGTGCAGATGAGGCACTTAGGGACATGGTTTAGCAGGTGTGATGAGGATGGATGTATGACTGGACACAATGATATTAAGTCCAAAGATATTCCAACCATGATTCTATGATTTTATAACGATTCTCTGGTTCTGAGACCCCTGCCCTGCGGCACCTCCGGTTTCTCCGGAGCTCTGCGGAGGCGGTCGCGGCGCCGCGCGCCTCTGCACCCGTAGAAGCGGGCGGCCACGCGCGCAGCGCCACTCACACCCCCGCCCCCGTGCCCGCCGCGCCGCGCCGCCAGCAGCCCCTCAGCGGCCCCGGCCCGGCCGCACCGCCGCCTCCAACCGCCGTCTTCAACCGCCGCCTCTCAACCGCCGTCTTCCACCGTCGTCTCCAACCGCCGCCTCCAACTGCCGCCGGCACCGGTCGCGTCCCGCGTTGCCGCAGCAACGAGGGTCCCTCCGCCCAGCCCCTGCCGCGAGCCAATCCGGCTTGGCGGTCGTTGAGCGGCGTCGGGGAGAGCCAATAGCTCGCAAGGGCGGGGAGCGCGCTGCCGGCGACTGGGCCGGGAGGGCGAGGGGCGGGCGCGGCCAGGGCGCGTCACGCGCTGCTGGACGGACGTGCGTAAATAGCGTCATCGGGGGCGCGAGCGGGCGCGTTGTGCGTGTGCGTTCGGTGAGTGGCGGCGGTCGCTGTCCCCTTCCTCGTCCTCTCCCGCCGCGGGCCTGCCGAGCCCCTGGACCTGCCGGCAGCGCGTCCCCTCTCCCGCAGGGCGCCATGAACCAGTTCAGCTTCGGATCGGGCGCGGCGGGCGGCGGCTTCTCGTTCGGCACGCCCAAGACGGCGGCCGCCACCACGGCCGGCGCCGCCTTCTCCTTCTCCACGCCCGCCGCCTCCGGCGGCTTCAGCTTCGGGACGCCCGCGGCCGCGAGCAGCCAGCCCACCGCGCTTTTCTCTCTCAGCACGCCCGCCACGGCCACCCCCGCCACGGCCTCCGCCGCCGCCCCTGCCGCCTTCAGCTTCGGCACGCAGCCCGCGGCCACGGCCGCCCCCGCTGCCTTCTCGCTGGGGTGAGTCCCCGGGGCTGTTCCCTTGCTGGAAGCCGGGGGGTTCTGCTGCTTCCTCTGGAGCAGGAGCCTAGACTGTTTGAACCGAGAAAAAGAAAATAATTTGTTGTCTTCTATGTAACGTATGTATATTAGGTCTTGTCTTGTTGTTTTCAGTGTTGCAGTCTAAGCTTGAGGTGTTAGCACCTTTCTTTACTCAAGCAAGACCATTCAGTTGTGTCAAGAGGCTATGAACTTTGGAATGGGAATTTATAGAATGATTTCTCCTTTCTGAAGTAGAACAAAAATGTGATGAAACATCCTAGGGCAATCCTGGTTATGCCCAGGCAGGTGCTTTTTAGGTGATGCTGATAGAAGTGGAATGAAGGGTAGTTGAGAAACTGCATTTTATTGATAGCAATGGGAAGAGATGTTGTGTGGGTGTGAAGAGGGTTTTGCTTTGTGTCACCTGCCTTGTGGCTGAGAAGGGGCTTGGGAGACAATATTCCATGTCAAAGGTGAGCTGCAGTTAGTGGGAGAGATGAACCTGTCATGTGTGCCTCTGGGGTTAGGATTTTTGCTATCAGCAAATGCTGTGGAAGAAAGCTGTTCCCCAGTACTGGGATGTCTCAAACAGATTTCTTTCCTTTTCCCAGGGGGAATGTGCCCAAGCTGAACTTGGGAAGCAGTACCACAACCCCAGCTACGGGCATTACAGGAGGCTTTGGGTTTGGCACTGTCCCAGCTAGTGCACCCTCAAGTCAAGCAGCAGCCCCGTCCGGCTTCGTGTTTGGCTCTGCCGCTACCACCACCACTACCACGGCCGCTCAGTCTGGCACGACCGGAGGGTTCAACTTCTCCAGTGGTGGCGCAGCCCAGGCAGGAGCGCCCGGCCTCGGCGTGACCCCTGCGAGCACTGCGGCCCCGCAGACGGCGCCCACAGGCCTCACCTTTGGAATGGCCCCTGCGGCCACCGCCACCACCACTGCCACCCTCGGGGCAGCCGCACAGCCAGCAGCTGCCTTCAGCCTCGGCGCGCAGAGCACAGGTCAGTGATGGGGCTGTGCTGGGAGGTTGTTGGGGTGGTTTGAGGGCTCTTACGTGACAGGTTCAGAGCCAAGGCTTAAATATTTCTGTTGTTGTAAACAGAAGGATTGGAGTTGTGTTTGAAGTGCTTAGAGAATGTTTTTGGTGGGTCTGGCGAGGAGGATGGAGGTGAGTTTGGGAGTGGAAGGGGATCTCCCTGTCCAGGATCCTGAACTGCTGCTGAAGCCAAGGCACAAACCTGTCTCTGTCTTCAGAGTCCAGCAAAAATTCAGGCTGCAGCCTTCAGTTTGCGTTGGGATAGTGCAGGTCTTGGGAATTCATCAGTGAGGGCTAAAATCGGGTTTGTTCTTACTCTGTGGGTCCATTAAAAATGTTCTTTAAAATTTTACATGTAACAACTTTTTTTTTTAACTTCTGATACTTGTTCCAGGTCTAAACTTTGGATCATTGACTTCAACAGCAGCTACGAGTGCACCCACAGGATCACTGACCACTAGTATGAGCCAGGCACCCACACTGTCATTTGGAGCCAAACTTGGAGGTAGGAGGTGATTGAGGAAATAGTGATTCAAAAAAGAGAACCTCCTTCTGAACTTAATGTCTCTGCTGGAGTCTGAAATTGGGTCAGATATATTTGTTAGGGTGAAATTACAGTGGTATCAGTAATCTGTTGAAGTTCATTGAACCATCTCGTTAAATATATCAGATCTTCTGCTGTCATGTGTGCAGGGTTGTGTTCTGCAGTTTTTTGAAGGGCATTTTTGGAACTGAACCACAAGCAAGCGCACAGGTTACAAAGGGGAAGAGGACGAGTACAGGAGAAAGTTCAGAATTCTTTTTCTTCAAAAACTGGCATGCTCTGAAAGATTCATAGTGTTTTCAGCTTGGCTCTTCAGAAGTGTTAGAACTTGACAAATATCTGCTTGTTTGAAACTTTTGTTTGGTTTCTAGCAACGTCCACAGCTTCTACAACTGCTACTACAACCACAACTTCCCTCCTTGGTTCAACTGGACCTACCCTGTTTGCATCTATAGCAAGTTCCTCAGCACCAACCTCATCCACCACCACAAGCCTCTCGCGTAAGTCTCAAAATACAGAATTTATGTATTGGAAGAAAAAATGATGAGGATGCTTGGTGTCATCTGTCAGTAATAAAGCTTCAGATGCTCTTGTAGCGCTTGTTTAATGGCAAACTTTCTTTGCTTGTGAAATAGAAAGTTTTTGTCCAAAAGGAGCATATTTAATTCCTGAGTGGGCAGGCAGAGTGGCAACGGCAGCTGTATGTCTCTTTTTTTTTGAGAGAGAGGGAAATTATCACCACAACTGAGCTTTATATCTATATCTATGTGTCAGAGAGTGCTATGAGTGGCTGCATCTGATGTTAATGTTAAATTTGACCCTTGTTAGGTGTTCACACATGGGGTACTCAATTCTCGTTTTCTATTTACAGTTGGTGCCCCTTCCACTGGTACAGGCACTCTTGGAACTCTTGGATTTGGACTGAAAGCTCCTGGAACGACAGCTGCAGCAACAAGCACCGTGACTAGTAAGAATTAAATGCAGTAAATACCGACATTAGGGCTCTGCAGTAGAAAAGGGCTATGCTGATGTTGCAGTATAGCAAAAATAAGAAGGAGGGGGGAGAAATTACTCTGCAAAATGCACGATAGCTGCAATTGTGCAAGGCAGGAACTGCATGTTCAGTTACTAGGGCTAGTATTAAAATACCTGGAGACTGAGGCACATGTGGGTTTTGCTAATGTGTGAGTTTTTTCTTCTTTTTTTTTTGAATAATGCTCGTAAGTGTAGACTGTCAATTGTGCTTTCTGCTGTTATGCTTAACAAATATTTATAGTGCATTGCCATCAGTAGTGTCAGTAATATCAAAATGTGCATTCTGTGTACATCAAATGGAGTTCCCTTGTTAAAAGGGCCCTTTTGACATCATACAGCATTGGGGTTAGAACTGTAAGTGGAGTCCATTCTGGTTCCATTAGATGTGACCTTTGGTTATTTAACATGAGTCTTTTCTTTCAGGCTCTTCTGCTCCTAGTGTGAGTTTTGCATTGAATCTTAAGCCATTAACTACCACTGGAACCATTGGAGCTGTGACTTCTACAGCTACTATAACCACAGCAACAACCAGGTGAGTGAGATTTTTGGTTTGGGCAATAGCAATATTACTGTTGGTGTCTGGAGGAAGGGGAAGTGTGTGGGTGCTGTTAGTTATGCTCACGCCTTGATTTTTTGATCTTATACTCTGTACTGTCTCGTGCTTCTCAGTGCACCTCCAGTGATGACTTATGCCCAGCTGGAGAGCTTGATAAACAAGTGGAGTCTGGAACTCGAAGATCAAGAGAAGCATTTCCTTCATCAGGCTACTCAAGTTAATGCCTGGGATCGGACATTGATAGAGAATGGAGAGAAGGTAAGGTAGCATCTAGTGCAACCTGATTAAGTGTTGCAGATGCAGCAAGCCATGTAGTAGGTTGTCTTTCGTCTTAAGATGCCAATTAAATATGGATACTTAAAAGACTCTGTCCTGATTAGAAATATTTATGGAGTTATGTGAACAAGTTACCTTAGAGTTGAGCTTTCAAGACAAATGTTTTATTCTACATATTTGTAGACCAGGAAATATTTATTTCCTGTCTGTGAAATATTTGCATAGAACTAGTTTCCTCAGTTCTACTCTTCTGCCAATGATCTCACATTTTCCTACAATTAAATTTGCTCTGTTTCTAGATTACATCATTGCACAGAGAAGTAGAGAAAGTGAAACTTGATCAGAAGAGGTAAGAAGCTATGGACCCTGGAGATGGCTTTATTTGCATGTTCTTGTAGTTTTGTGCAGAAGTCCTAGAATGTATGCCATATCCACACCCAATTTAAAGTGTGTTCAGTGGGTAATACTACTTTTCCTTTCAGGCTGGATCAGGAACTAGACTTTATTTTGTCACAACAGAAAGAGCTGGAAGACTTGCTGACCCCTCTGGAGGAGTCTGTGAAGGAACAGAGTGGGACTATTTACTTGCAGCATGCAGATGAAGAAAGGGAAAGAACGTAAGATAAATCTGTGTTGGACATCACTAAACTAGCCTGCTTATCACATGCTCAGTCACAAGTAGGGTAGCAAGCATGACAGTATTGAACTATCAATATCCTCTTTAAATGTGTAACCCTGTTTTATGCATCATATTTTGCACCCTAAAAAAAAAGGGAAATTACAACTGGAAGCCCCTTTAATCAGCATAAAAAGCTCTATGGATGTGGGTCTAAGTAGCTGTTCTGGAAAAGGCTATTAATATTGGCAAAACTTACTTTTTAAAAGTTAACTAATGACAGAATTAATATGGGCAGAAAGCACTTTGTGCAGCTCAAGTATCCTTTTAAACATAGTACTGGTTCTGAATCTTAGCAGGTTAAAGCATTTGGTTCAAGAGGTAGGAGTCTTAAACGGTCTTGTCCAGCTGGTTACTTCAATTCTGGTGTTAAGCTTCTAGACGCTTCAGTAATATTGCATATCTGTAATGATAAATTATTGCAAGAGCTAACATGTTAGATTTTACTTCAAATGTGTAGTAAAATGCCTGTCATGGTGCAGTCCCCATGCATTTACTGTGGCTTGGTTGGAAAGCATGGTCACCTGAAGATACTACAACTGAGAGCAGGTCTTCTGAGGCTCGCTATGAAGATTCTAATGTTGCTTCTCGTGTGTTTTGCAGATATAAACTGGCTGAAAACATAGATGCTCAGTTAAAGCGTATGGCACAAGATCTCAAGGACATCATTGAGCACCTGAATACATCAGGAGGCCCAGCAGACACTAGTGACCCAGTAAGTCCAAACTTGGTTTGCACGTCAGTAGAGACAGAAGATTTTTTCCTTTGTAACTCTTCACTTGTTCATTTGTGGGTTTTCTGCTGCTTTTGGCTTCAACCTTGGAAGAGTGTTTTCTTTTGTTCCTGAGACTACTTTCTTCTGGTTAAGAAGCATGCAAGCCAGCCTGTCACTCATAAGATTGTTTTGGAATTCAGAATTTTTGAGAATATTTCTTTCTAGCCTGAACTCAAGTTTGTCATTCTTGTTGACTTCTTGCCTAGGTAGCAACTTGTCTCAGAGGTAGGTTAGAGTTTTGATCTTGCTGTCTTTGCTATTTGCATCTTTCTGGTGTAAATATAAGTTCTGTATAAAATGCAGGAGTTGCCTTTTTTTTTTTTTTAACTTCTAGTACACTTGTGTCCCAAAGAAGATAGGATCTGAATTATATACTCCTTATATCTCTACTGATAAATTTTCTTTTTTCCTAGTAAAAAAACCTCTCTCTGAAGAGTATTGCAGATTTTTCCCCATTCGGTTTCATTCTTGCCATTTACTGTGATTAATGTGATACTCAAATTCAGACTTCAAATGCAAGACCAAACTAGTGATATATGGCAAACAAATCTGTCTTGCCAGAAAAGAGGCAATGTAACATAGTTTCTGCAAAGACTTTGAGAAAATAATTGTTAGTAAACCTGTGTGTTTGAGAAATTCAATAGTTTCATGTTTTGGAGTACAGGGACTGTGTCTCTTGCTGCTTTTGGATTTTGTTTAATATTTGCACCTTTTGTTTTTAGCTTCAGCAGATCTGTAAAATTTTGAATGCACATATGGATTCTTTGCAGTGGATTGATCAGAATTCAGGTGAGTTTTGTGTAACTATTTAGGAATAAAAATACAAAGTATGTTAAATGTGCATGCACGTGCAGAAAGGTAATGCAGACGAGAAGCTGCACTTCATAGTGAAAAATTGAGTGTAGTTGCTGTCTTATCCTTGGATTTACTAGCATACCAGGGTGCTTCCAGAGCTTAGAACTTTAACAAAACACAAAAATTGTTGTACAAAGGAGCCTGTTCCTTTGGAGATCTTTAAAACGTGCCTGGATGCCACCCTGTGCCATGTGCTCTGTGTCCCTTCTTGAGCAGGGGGATGGGACTAGATGATCTCTTGAGGTCCCTTCCAACATCAACCATTCTTTGATTCTGTGAATTTGAGGGTGTGGGTTTTTGTTTGTTTTGTTTTTTGGTTTAGTTCTTTTTAATTGATGGTATTGGCCACAGGGGGGCATTGCTGACTAAAGCAGTGGAGCTCTCACCAGCACTGAATTGCAGCCACCTGGTTGCAGTACTGTCCAAAGTGCTCCCATCAGTGTAATCCGTCCTGGATGGAAGCAGGCACTTTTCCACTGATTTTAATTTGATAATGTCATCTTATGCCAATACTAAATGTGGTGTTTTCTAGAAGATCTGTGACTTCTGTATGCTAAGTATGAATTCTATCTTAGTCTTACCTCAGTAAGTGTTGGTATATCTCATCTAGCATCAGATTGCTGACTGTAATTACAGAATAAACTTAAAAATAGCTATCTTTACAGGTTAACTTTTTGAAAAAGCCCTTCAAACAAGGAAAGGCAATAAACCTTAAAGTGCATAATTTTTGAAAATGCTTCATGTGACTTATCTCTGGGATAAGGAAAAGAATTTCTCTTTTTATATGCACTTAAATGCTAGATTGAAAAAGAACATGTGATATTGAAGTAACTAGAGTAGCTCTTACTGTTAGTAATTTAAGAGTAGGTCTAGCATTTCTAACAACTTAAATGCAAGATATCTGCCCTGTATATAATGCTAAAAACTCTGTTTCCTGAGACGCCTCTAAGGCTGTGTCACAAAAGTAAATGAGCTTTTTCTAAGCCTGCTTCTCTGTTTGGCTATTGAAGTGTCTGGTTTTTAAGAATTGTATGCAACTTAAAACTTTAATGAAATTGCTGATTTATTCAGCTTCTCTTGTGTTGAGTCAATGAAATGGGCTTGCTGAACAGATGCATGAAGCTGCTCCCTTCATAACATGACCCCAGTAAAGGGAGGATTTGGATGGAGCCTTGTGCTTAAGTATTGCCTCAACCAGTTGTTTTCTTAGCTTACCTGAGTGCTGAATAGAACAAGACTAGATATATGAAGCAGACTTATTTTGCTCTTGCTTTTGTGTGGTGAATCTTTGAAAATGGACAAACTGAAAGGTAAATGTGCTTCATATGTTACTGGAAAATTCCAGGATTGATGCAGGGTTATGTCAGATTCCAGGACTAATGGAATAAAACTTAATCTGCAATATCTCTAAATTGCGGACTGACATAATGCCATAGACCTAGTCAATAACATCTGAGAAAGTCCCATGCAATTGCTCTATCTTTTACCAAAAAAAATGTTGCAATAGCAACAGTATTTAAAGTTAATAACTAAATTAGTTGCCTGTATATTGCCACATCAGTGATCTGAGGTAACAGATCAGTAATGTGAGTGCAAGTGAGCTGCAGCTTTTTGGTATCATTGTACAGTTATGTATTTATGGCTAAAAGCTTGTTATAATTGTGATATGATTTTGAGAAAGTATATAGATGTCTAACGGGTTATAGTTAACCTGAATCTTGCAAAATTCAAGGGTGAGATGGGTAGGGAAAAACCTGATACATCAATTTTTCTCAAGCTGGTGCCCAGCTACTGTTACTATTTGTGAAGGGTTTATTCTGCTAGCAAAAATTGTATGCTGAAATCACAAAAGCCTGAAACAGGGCTGGCTAAGTGTCATGGCATGTTCCAGGGATCTTCAGAATCTGCCTGCCAGTCCCTTCTCAGAAAATGGTGATGGGTGGGTCTAGCAGTGTTTTGGTGTTTTCCTGTTTCTCCGTGCAGCATCAAACCTGAGCAAATCAAGTGTGTTTCCTTCTGCAGGCTGAACTCTAAGGCTGTAGTTTATGCTGATGGGTTGCTTCTTTCTTTCTTCTTCCAGCCCTGTTGCAGAGAAAGGTAGAAGAGGTGACAAAAGTTTGTGAGAGCCGCCGCAAGGAGCAGGAGCGCAGTTTTAGGATCACATTTGATTAAAAGACTCACTGGTGTTGTAACATTAATCTGAAGTTCTGTCCTCATCAACTGAGGTGGGTGGGGCTCTGGATTTAAAATCTATTTGTATTTTTTTATTTTAATAAAATTTGTTTTGGAATAAAAAATAAAGCTAATCTCTGCAGTATCACACTGGAATTTGGTGAGTCCAGTCTCAGAGACTGCATATACTTGTGCTGAAAGTATGTGCTTGTTCTTTAATCTTTGTAACTGCATGTAAAAAGCAAGTAGAGCTGAGAATGCTGCCTTTGAGGGAATTAAGCCCTCTGTGGCTTCAGAGCTGAGCCCTCCACCTCTGTTAGGCTTTAAATGCAACCTCCAGGGTCTCAATCAGAGCCTGATAGGCTTTTATTCAGGTTCTTGTGAGTTGCTTGTTAAACAGATGTTCCCTCAAGGAGCTGCACACAACTTTGCTGTCTGACAAATGTAGTGCCCTCTGCTACAACCTGGCATCAGCTTCAAGGGGGTCTGCTTCCAGTGCTGCAACTGGGGCTTCGTTCCACTATCTGGATTTTTTTTTTGATAATAAACTGCTTTTGTACTTGTACCTTCAACTGTTTCTGCAGCACCTTCATTCAAACAGAATTTGTGATAAAATATTAGATGTGCAAGTAGGAAAATAAGTACTTGTAAAGGGTGGTGGAGCTTGTTTGCTCCTGGGACCACAGGACAATGTACTGAACAGTGCCACAACTGTAAAGAGCTATGCTAATCTCATTGTTTTCTTGATTAAAATGGTATTTTGATTAAAATGTTATTTTAAGCCACAAGGCCATCTATTGTTACTGGTAGTGGAAAATAACTCCTTTGGCTGAATTGTGTAATACTTAATTCAGATCTACTCTCTATGGAGGCTTATGGTTCTGCTGAATGGTGTGAATAGCTACACCTCTTAAATGCATTTATTATTATGTGTATTATATTTTCGAAAGAAAGGGGAAGAGCTTCCCCCCACCTTGGGATACGCGGGCTCCCTTCTTGCACCCTCCCTCCTGTCGGGCCGCCCTCGTTTCCTCCCTGGCAGGGCCCGAGGCGCGGCTGTTCCCCGCTCGCCTCAGGAGTCGCGGGCCGTGCCGCACTACAACTCCCGGCAGCCCCCGCGGCGGCCCTCCCCCCCCGCTACGCGGGCGGCGCTCGCGGGGGCTGCCGGGAGTTGGAGGCGCGGCCATGAAGAGGTGAGCGGCGATCCGTGAGGGGCGCGTCCCGCGGCGCCCCCGGCAGCCTCTTCCGAAGGGGCAAACGGAGCTCCTGTCGGCACCGGCTCTTTGGTTCGCCCCGGGCCGGATCCCCTCTCCCGCAGCACGGGAGGAGAGGCCCCCCGCCGTGAGGCGCGAGCGGCGTGTGGGAGCCGGGACGAGCGGGAGTCGGCGGCCCTGTGCAGCTAGATGTCTTTAGCGAGGGCAAACTGCACTTCACATGCGCTGCTGAGGCTCCCACATTCTCTTTTTGCCTATTTTTAATTACTTGAAACTAGTTAATAATTAAATAATAAGGAATTCTAGGAATAAAAATAACAAGACTGTATGTGTAATTACTCTCTGTAAAGTATTCTTAATGTTCTCAAAATCTGTTTGCTTTTCTAGTTAATGTTGTTGGATGTGTGTGTGTGTTCATTTTATCAAGCCAATTTTGGTTCCTTTGGTTCCCCCTGAAAAGCATCAAGCAGGTGGGGAGACTCTCTTGGTAGAGTGGATCTGGAGTGTTCCTTACCGTTGCCACCTCCGTGTTGCCTGTGTGTTCCCCAGAGTCAACACCAGTCTGTCCAGCGATGACCTCCTCCTGGAAGACTTGGAGACAGAAGGAGAGAGACAGCTGAAGAGCCTCCTTCAGCACCAGCTTGATACCAGTGTCTCCGTTGAGCAGTAAGTCCTGATGTGGCCAGCACAGCTTAGGGACCTGGGGCCTCCTAACCAGGAAGATGTTTCATACAGTGAGCCTCATAAGCCAAAACAGCTGCACAAATTCTCCTTCCTTATAGTATATCTTGCTGGGTTATTCACAGCAGGAGATAAGCACTCCTGAACTTCTGGGAAAAATGTTAGCACCAATTTATATTGACCGAGTGCCTGGTCAGGTACTGTGGCTGTTTCAAGTACTGTGGTACTGTGTGTGTTTCAGAACCAATTTGTGCCCAGGTGGGGCAGGATGAAGTGGGGTTGGGTGGGAGAGGCCAGTCCCTACCCAGCTGTTTCTCAGCACAAGGTAGTTTCTGCTGTTCTCTGCTTTGGGTTACAGGTGCAAGTCGAAGCGGAAATGCTTTGCCCCTGCAGCTTTCTACAAGCCTTTTGGGGAAGAGGCTGCAGGAGCTTTGAGTTTGTCACAGTTCCAGGCTCTGCAGGAGAATGACAAGGAAACTGCTTCTCTCCGGGAGCTGGGGCTCTCGGATGCAGAGATCCTGCTATGGAAGAACCAGGCTTCAACAGAGAAGGTGAGAAGCTGCCTACTGGGACCTATATGTGACAGGTCTCTTCAGCCTTGTCTTGTCAGGTTTCACAGCACCTCTGTGGAAAACTCAAGTGCTGTGTAATTCCTCTAGCAAAGAATTGCTCCTCCATATTATCTCTTGTGTGATCCTGCTGGTCTAAAGGTATTTCTTCTGGCCTGTTTTCTTTGGTTAAAGGATCTGTGCCAAAAGCTGTGACAGGCAGAAAAGTCGGTTATTGAGAGCATGGCAGGACATGGTTGGATTCCTACCTGTGTCACAGAGCACCTTGAGGATGTTGAGTGAATCACTTCACGTGTGTAATAAAAAATATTTTAAAATGGAGTAGGGAAAAGAGAAAAGTCTTCAAAGCACCCAAACCTCCTTTTTCTTTTCTGCCACTGCTGGATTCCATGGCAGGCTTGAGAGAGCTGTTTGTGCAGAGGGTTTTGCATGTTTCTCCACCCAGGGAAGAACAAAAGCAGCAGTGGAGAGCTGTTTGACCAAGTATGGCCATGACCTGCCCCTGTTGAGGTGCGGTTGGCAGCAAAGCATCACCAAAAGCAAATTGGCAGGCAGGAGAAGCAGCTTCTCTTTTTCCCTTCCTTTACCTATTTCTTTCACATTCCAGGGCAAGGGTCTTCGGGGATCAGTCTGTGTCAAGTGCTCTGGAGTGTCCTCTTAAATTTGGTAAAGCAGAAGGTACAGAACAGGCCTTAAGCTGACCCTTGGCTTCCCTCCAACATTTCTTGCTGAGCAGTAGCTATGTATGGAAGGAAGCAGTAAGTCAGTGGTAGTCGTGGGTTTGCCTCTCCCAGCAAAGTCATTACTTCCATATTTAAATGCAAACCCAGCCCTTGGAGCTGGCATTCAGGCTTGGGGTGAGGAGGTGGGTGGTTTTCCTTTAAAGTGAAAATTAATGCCAACAGCACAATCTGTTAAATTTGGTACAGAATCAGTGCAGATATTTAAAAATAAAAAACATAATGGCAAACACTAGTCTGATAGAAAATCATAGACATTAGGGTGTACTTCCTACCACTTATGAGAGGAGAAAAATATTTAGAGAGAAAACTCAAGTCTAGCAGACCTTTGCAACTTTGGAGCAGTAGAGTCCCAAGTGAAATATTCTATCAAGGAAGAATTGGCTGAGACAGAGGACTGCAGGCTGCCTGTGGACCAGGCTATTCTTATGCACAGCTACTGAGTTGCAGCTCTTTAGAAAACAAGGTGCTGCAAATAATTTCCTAGAATTGCTTTTCCACATAAACAGCCCTTTGTGCTCCAGAGAAGCTGTGAAACAGTGGATAGAGGCAGGGCAGATGTAGGCCAGCGGAGTCTAGAGGGAAGGAGAGGTACCCTTGGGAAAATCTCTGTTAGACTGGGATGCATGGTGGAAGAAAGTAATTCTGCCACGGTAATTCTGAAAGAGCTGAATGCGAATAAAGAAAATCCAGCCTTAGCCCCTAGGTGTTCTTTAGATTCTGAAAAAAAACCCAGAAACACTCTTCAGATGCTTCTTGGCTGCACTGGCTTGAGTTGGAAGGTGTGAGGCCTCTGAAGGAAAGTGTGTGCTGCGTCTGAGCAGAGCTATGCCTGTCTTGCAGGGCCCAGGGCTTGGGGCGGCCCCTGAGGCCACGCGGGAGCGACTCCGTGCCATCCAGGAGAAGATGGAAGAGCGGCAGCGCATCCTCTCGCTGCCCCAGAGGTTTGCTGGCAGCAAGCAGCTGAGCCGGCGCGAGATGGAGATCGAGAACGCGCTCTTCCAAGGGACGGACCGGCACTCCTTCCTCCGGGCTCTCTACCACCAAGGTATGTGTGTCTGAGGCTCCTCCTGCCTGTGCTTCAACGGAGAGAATTGAGTGGGAGTCCAGCGCTTTTCTCTCTGGCCTAGAGACACAGTCTCTAGACTAGACATTGTTTTCTGTGACTTAACAGCTGTCTGGCAAAAGTGGGAGGAAAGCAAAGGCACAAGGCACACAGTGACTTGATAAAGGCGCACCCCAAGTCAGTAGCACATGTGGGAATAGACCCCAATCGCTTATTCCCAGATGAGTGAGGTTCATGGGATGACATTCCTACTCATCCTAGCAGTGCTTAAAACCCTAGCATGTGATTTAATGTGACTTTTTGGATAGAGAATCTACTATTGCCCAGAGTGGTTATAAACAGCTCCTTCTGCTCGAGCTAGAGAATGTGCAGAGGTGAAGCTCCTGCCCTAGCCAGTTTTGTGCATCAGACAGGGTTAAATAGATGACAAGGTGAGAACACTGCTCTGCTTAGGATTGATGCTGCTTTTATGTGCAGCTGGCTCCAAGGTCATCTGGTTCCTGCTCCCTCTTCTGGGGTTACATCAGTGTTGCTGCAATTAGGAAAACCAAGAGGCAGCAAAGTTGAGGCGGAGAGAGCCCCCTTTCATTTCTGTCCTGTTTTCAATTAGATACAGATACAGTAAAGGACATGTCTTTGGCCCATCCCTGATGTGGGCTTTCTTTAAATTTATTAGTTTAACCTGGTGGTGCCTCTGAAAACAAAATACAAAGTTGAATCGGCATAGTACATCCTGGTCGTGCAGGAGGAAGAGGAAGGAATTACCAGGCTGCTGAAAAGTGGTTGCAGATAAGCTAATGAGACCATATGTAGAAAAATGAGTTCTGTGCAAAGCACTGGTGGAGCTGCTCCTCTCTGCAGGTCTGTCCTGAGTCAGTAAAGTGACGATTGATGGCTTTTGGGGCCCTTCTTCCTATTTTAAGTGATCTGCACGTGGAAGATGGCAAGTACATGGAGTTTTGCCTAGAATAGGACTTTTCTTGGGGTCCCGTCTGTTTCTTCTTGAATTCTTTGGGTTTTTTTTTTCAGGTGGTTGTTGGTAGTAATATTAACATATTTCTTTGTGGTGAATTAGATGACACTCAGAAGAGTACAGCAAACGAAAAGGACCCCATGGTTCACCTGGAGACTGTTTATCAGGAGCTGCTGAACAAACAGTTGCCTGAGGAGCCACAGCCTGCAAAGTGTGAACCATGCGTGCCACTTTCTGTGCCCCCAAAGGAGGCCACGGAGGAGACGTCACTTTGTGAGCAGGGAGAGCAGGCAGAGCAGGAAATAAGTCCCAGCCTTCCTGGAGCAAAGCCTCCGGAGTCCCCCCCTAAGCCTGTGACTATAAAAGAGCCCGTGGAGTTTGTTTCAGAAGAGGAAATCTGTAAAAACAGGCTCTCCGAGGAAGAGATCCGGCGTATTCCTAGATTTGCCTCCTACCATCCTGGGGAGCCCAGCAAGGTATGTTGAGATGTAACCACGATGTGTTCATCTTCCTAGCTGGCACGTCCTAAAGCCCCTTCTGCAGGCAAAGGTCCCTCTTTGCTATTGAATGCTTGTTGCCTGCTTGATCCTCCCTGCCCAAGGGAGCAACTTCTGCTGTGGGAGAAAAGGGGCCCTTGGAGCACAGCAGGAAGTCAACCTGCCTGGCAAGGCTGCACTTCAGAGCCCCGTGTGACCAAGACCAGCCGTGACTTTGTTCAACCTGTGTTTAACCGGTAAACTGGTACCTGGAGCTTATGATATTCTATAAATAACTGGTGCAATCAGCAAGTTGCACAGACACAGCATGTTGGTGCCTTAAGTCCAGCACTGCCTGTCTCTACCTACCTGCTTCCATCTTCCAAGCCGTTAGTGTCAAGGGGAAGAACAGACTCTGGGGTGGCAGAGGGACCAAACTAATTAATTGCTGTGGGATGCACAGGCAGGGACTCAGTAGGAGGGTAATCTCTTTGCCTGGTGCAGGCTGGCTAACCCTTTCTCTTGGGAATAGGTGCTGTATTTGAAGAACCTGGGCCCTCGAGTGGCAATGAAGGACCTCGTGTCCTTGTTTGCTCGGTTCCAGACAGAGAACAACCCACCAGTCCAGTTCCGCCTGCTGAGCGGGCGCATGAGGGGCCAGGCTTTCATTACATTCCCTGGTGAGTTGCTCCTTATGCCTCATAGTCCTTTTCTCACTCATGAAGGTGCCACCTCCGTGCCACAGAGTGCTGGGCTGGTCCCAAGCCAGTTGTCCATGGAGCAGGAAGTGAATTCAGTCCCTTGACTGAGGTGCATCAAGACACAGGGGATGCAGTCAGTTACCGACTGTGTCCCTTGTCACTCTGGCTGGGTGATTTCAGCCCTGCAATTGTTCTTGGTGCTGATTGAGGGTATGTGATCCAGAAATGTCTGTGCTCCCGTCATATGTGTCCATGACAGAACTTGTTGGGTTTATGTTGAAGCAGGTGACGTGTAACCTGAGCCTGTTTTACTCTCGTTGCAGATATTCAGGCAGCACAGAAGGCAATGCAGCTGGTAAACGGGTACAATCTGCAGGGGAAGCCGCTGGTCATCGAATTTGGGAAAAGCAAGGGGTATTCGTCTGAGACTGCAGCAGGTGGTGGCAGAGCCAGTGCTGGAGAGAACCTCCCTAGCAAGTAAAGGATGGATAAGCTGAGGACCTTGCAAATTTGCACAGGCTACGGGATGTCCCTGGTCAGAAGTGGGGTAGTACAGGAGTGCTGGAAGTTGTCATCCAAGTTTGAATGTCCAGGTGGGCAAGGTGGCGAGTGGGAGAGGAGGCTCTGAGTGAGGAGGGGAGAAAGAGCCACTTTGCAGCCTGAGCCAGCGGGGAAGCTCAGAGCAAGGGCTGGATAGGGCCTCCCCCAGTGTGAAGTGTAGCTCGGCCCTGCCTTGAGGGCACCTGAGGAGCTTTGTTGTGTGAGGACCTGGGCTGCAGGGTGCCCCTCTGTGCAGTCATAGCTCTGTCTGTGTTGTTAGTGTGTACTGGCTTTTCCACCTGATGTGCTCTTCTGTGTCTGCCCCCTTAGCCCTGTGCAGGAAGGAGGAGAGAGGAAATCACTTGAATAAATGCACTTGTCTGGTAATTTCCTTGGTGTGTGTCTATTTGCCTTTGTCCGGCGCAAGCGCTGCACTTGGCAGGATTGTGTGAGCAGAGTTCAGTTGCTGGTGTTGGACATACGGGGAGCTGGAGCTCCTTACTGGTGCAGTGACTGCTGTCCCGCCCGACAGGAGATCCAGTGCTATGTGGGGAGAAAGGAATGCTGCCCTTTGCCTTGACTTCTCAATATTGACTTCTAAAAGCCTGTAGCATGGAGGATGGGAGCCCTTGCCAGTATCATGTGCTTCCCACATTTTTCCTTCTGTTCCTGGGAGAGCAACATTTGAGCTCTTGTTGATGCTAATTGAGGGGAACCAAGTCTTTCCCAAGAGGACTGAGTTGCAGATTTCCTCTGCATGTTAAATTGAACCATGTGGAGAAGAGATATTCCCAAGAAGAGTCTTTTTCTCCCTGATGCTGTCTCCCTGCCACTCTGCTTGACTCCTTTTGCAATTGTCCTTCTTGAGAGTGCACGACGAAGTGCAGAGAGCCCCGGTGTGGATGGGAACACTGGCAGAGACTTGATTCCCAAGGGAGGAGAGCAGTCAGGGCTGGAGCAAACTGAGGAGTTAGAAAAGAAGAAGGGCTTTGGCCTGGTGCAGCCTGCATGGGGCACAGAGCGTAGTTTAACGAGGCAGCGTTTGGAGGCCCCGGGTGCTGTGGTGTGCAAGCCGAGAGGGGCCTTGGGTGGCAGTTGGAATTGGGAATTCAGAGGGCTGTATCCCAGGAGTTGTGTCCTGGTGTCTCCGTGGGGCTATTGAGCGTCTCCCTGGGGAGGGTTCTGGGGCAGAGAGGTGGCTTCTGCACACACCAGCCGGGCACGCAGAGCCCCCGCCATGGCCCTGCAGCCGGGCACGCCAGAGCCCTGGGTAGGCCTGGGGCTCCCTCCTCCCTGAGCCTGTGCTCTGGGCCAGCCAGCGGCCAGGCTGGGGCTTTGGGCTCGCCCCCCCTGCTCTGCCTGGGAGCTGCTTGGGCTCTGGTTGCCTGGGGCACCACTGCGTGCGCCTCTAGGGCAGCCTCGCTGGCTGGGACCCTTTGCTGGGGCTGGGGAGAGGGGCCTGGGCCGGGGCACGGGGGTGGCAGCCACGGGTCCCTGGGCTTTGGGGGCGCCTCGGAAAGGCGGTGGGAACTTGGGGACCCCCCGAGGGTCGCTGGGGAATTGGGGGAGGGGGGTCGAGGGCTCCCCCTGCCGGGGGGCAGGGGGCGCGGAGGGGTGGGAGGCCGCAGCGGGGCGCCGCCATGTTGTACGGCACCGGGCGCCGCCATGCCGCGCCGGGCCGCGGGGAGGGCCGTTAGCGCCGCCCGCCGGGCCGCGCGGGAGCNNNNGCCGCCATCGCACCGTACGGCGGCGGGGGGCGCCGCCATGGCTGGTGGGCCGGGCGCTGTAAGTGCGGGCTGGGTCGGGCCGGGCCGGGCCGTCCCGTCCCGTCCCGCCGCGCTCAGCGCCGCTCTCTCTGTCCCCGCAGATGGGCCCCTCATGCCTGCAGAGCCACAGCGCGAGCCACGCGCGGCCCTTCAGCGCCGTGGCCGAGCTGCTCGGTAAGCGCCGGGCCGCCCCGCCGCTGCCCCAGCGCCTCTCGGCCCCGCAGGGAGCGCCCGGCGAGAGGGGACGCAAATACCCGCCTCTCGCCCCCCGGCGCCCACCGGCCGCAGGGCGGGGGGAGGGTTCCAGGTGGCAGCGTGTCCGCGACTGCCCCGTTTTGTCCGCCCGCAGACAACGCCTCGGACGCCAGCGTCACGGCAAAGCGGCTGAGCATCGACGTGCTGCAGCTCAAGGGCCACCTCTGCCTGGCCTTCACGGATAACGGGGCGGGAATGACCCCCCACAAGCTGCACCGCATGCTCAGGTACGGGCTGCCCGCCCGGCCCGCTCCTCGCCTCCTCATCCCGAGTGTGTGCCAACTCTGCAGACTCGTTTTAACGGGGAGGCTCCTCTGTTTCTGCCTTCCCCGTAGATACTGAAGTGAGCTCTGGCGACTTTACATCACATTAATCTTTCCCTGTGATAGAAGAAGGGTTTTCTGGTAGTGCTGAGTGAGAATGAAATGGGCTTGTGGCAGAGGTGTGACACTGTGTGACAACAAATTTTAGTTTCAGGCTATTAGGTGCCACTTACAAGTGAGGAAGCGTTGCCAAGCACTGATTTTTTTTTTTTTTCCAGAAATCGCGGAACAGCAGAAGGTTGTTTCCCCCTGTACCTTACCAGTCCTGTGCTTGCAGGAGAGCACTTGCAGTGCTAGGCTGCCTGCAGCCTCCCCTGTGCCTCCCTTCTTGCTGCTGCCAGCCCTGCTTTTCCCACCAGCAGTGCCCGCAGGGCAGGGATCGCACCTAGGGCTGCTCCTCACTCTAACCCACAGCTACCAGTGCTGCAAAATGCCCGAGCTTCACTTCGGCTTCACAAGCTGCCCCTTTTCTAACTGGCTGCAATGTGCAGTCACCCTCACAGTGTGAATTAAGGGCTTAGGACCTTGTTTTGCTTGATAGGAGTGAAAAGGTAGGGAAGCAAAGCAGAGAAACTACTTTCTTTAATTGCCACAAGTGCAAAACCACAGTTGTTCAGAAAAAACAGAGGGTTGAGGAAGTGAAAACCAGAAGCTCAGGCCCCTTCATGCCTGTGCTGCGATGGAGGCAGGAGGTACCCTGCACTTCCTGCTTCTTCCCGTTGCCCCTGCTGTGTCCATGGACTGAAGTGACAGGCCACAAGCTCGAGAAAGCCCTGTGCGATGCAGCAGCGGCAGCTGGCAGCTCCTTGCAAACTCCTTTCCCTGTGGTGGAGCGGGAGGGCAAGAAGAGGGCAGTGCTGCTCTCCTTGTTGGACGAGCACTTTGGGCAGGAATGTGCACAAGGGCCTGGAGTGCAGCTGCTCTCCCTATTTCCAGTCCTTGCTTTGTCTGCTTCCAGCTTTGATTCCAAGGAGAAAGCTGTGCCGAGTAACCCCCCGTGCATCGGGCTATACGGAAATGGCTTCAAGTCCAGCTCCATGCGGCTGGGGAAGGACGCGATCGTGTTCACCAAGAACGGCGGGGCCCTCACTGTGGGGCTGCTGTCCCAGACCTACCTGGAACGTGTCCACGCCGAGGCGGTGACGGTGCCCCTGGTGCTGTTTAACCAACAGAACAGTATCCTTGGGCAGCTGGGCTGGGTACTGTGGGGGCTCCTGCCACGGTACTGAGGGGCAGTCTGTCCTGGCTCAGTGTTTCTTTGAGCCTGTCCTCTGATGGTTTGTATGGGGTTGTGCATCTCTAGGGTACCAGGGGTCCTTGCAGCTGGGTGGGTTTTTCTGCCCCTTTTTGCAGGGAGTCTGGGCAGCACTGTTCTCCTTGACCCTGTGGCTTCTAGAGAAAATAATTTTTACCGAAGACTCTGTGCCCAGCCTGGAGGCCATCCTGGAGCATACAATCTTCAATACCAGGGAGGAGCTGCTGGCACAGTTTGATGCCATCCCAGGCAAGAAGGGCACGCGCATCCTCATCTGGAACATCTGCAGGTACAGACTGGAGGGGCGCTGAGCTGAGGAGCGTGCGTCGCAGGGGTACCTTTGCACAGTCCCCGGCCTGGTGCTTCAAGCCGCTCTTATCCTGTGTAGCCATATCTCACAGTTACCTGCTTCCCGATGGAGAGAAGTTGGGAGAGATCAATCTCTTTCTGTCTGTTCCAAATGTTTTTTAATTTCCATATTTCTGTGTATCAAGACAGTTGGGAAATGTTCTGCTACTTTGGTGTTCTGCATAGAAACCCCTTTAATTATCAATTAGCTAATGAGATCTGTGAGCTGTGGGAAACGCTGCTTTATCTGCTGCCCCTTGATACGGAAGAGCAGCCTGCTCAGGAAAGCTGTGTCCTCACGCCAGGTCAAGAGCAAAGGGACTGTTTTAGTCATTGCTTACCTTATACTGGAGTCGTGCTGAGTTGTTGTCCTTCCAAGTGCAAGACTTTTGTGTGCTTGTATTAAAGATGGTTCCTCTTTGGACCCTGGTGTGGGCTGAAAGGGAGAGGTTGTCCTTATTTTTGTCTGTTGTTTTTCAGAAACGAAGATGGGAAGCCAGAGCTGGATTTTGATACGGATGAATACGATATCCGGTTAGCAGACTTCCTCATAGAGAATGTGGAGACTCGTGGCAAAAAAAATATGTCCTGTCAGAAGATGGTCCCAGAGTTTTCTGTCCTGGAGACAGAGTACTCATTGCGGGTGAGTTACAGAGAGCTGGAAGGAGGTGGCAGCCCTTGGCCAGGCTTGCTGCAGGGTGGGCGACCTACTCCTCTTGCACTGTGTTTGGGTGGACACCCCTCTTCTGGTACCTTGCAGGGGATGAAGGATGGAGAATCCCAAGCAGATTCTGGGTTTGCCTGAAAATGACAATCTGGGACAGTTCAGGTGTGTGGTGTCTTCCCCATACCTGCAGTTTCTCCCTCCTCTCCCTCTCCCTCCCAGGCATATTGTAGTATCCTGTACCTGAAGCCTCGCATGCAGATTGTCCTGCGGCAGAAGAAGGTGAACATGCAGCTGATCTCCAAGAGCTTGGCCAAGACCGAGTATGACATGTACAAGCCCACCTTTGCTGTATCCTTCCTGCCCGCTGCTCGGCACCCTGCTCCCGCAGCGACCTCAGCATCCTGCAAGGTCCATATCAACCTTGTGCCCAGGTTTGGGCCTGCTCTTGGTGCCTAGAGAAAAAGAGGATTTAAATGAGCAGACAGGCTGAGTTAGCTTCTCTTTCCTGTCTTCTGGTCACCTTTGGGAAGTTAAGTCTTGATGAGAAGGTAGAAGGGATGCCTGGAGGCTGCTGCTGCTAGAGTGCATTGGGAGGTGCTGTGGGTCACGCTGAGCTTGAGCTGGCACTCGCCACGCACTGAGGCTCATGCTCACACACAGGGAAGCTGAGGTGGGCAGGGACTCGAGACTTCTGAAATGTGTTTTCAATGTCAATGTTATTTCAATTCTGTGGAAAAAAAACCCACACACTTTATTGAAAGTGAGAGGAAGGACCAGAAAAGCCTTTCGGTCCCATTCCTTAGTTAATGACTTATTTTTCCTGACAGACTAGAAGTTGCTAATTCGAGTTCTTGGAGCATGTTGATGTTTGCTTGTGTGTTTGGTTTTTCCTCTTCCACTATCGAGTGTTTTGGCTTTTCTGGATTACCTATTGATACATCCTTTTGGAGAAGAGTTTTTCCAGGTTAAAGTCAAGTGCAAAGAACAACATGGGTATCAAATATCTCCAAATGGCTTCCAGAAAGAACTTTGCTTAAGCGGTTCTGAACTGCATCTCAGCATCTTTCCCTGCTCTCCTTTCACATGCTTAAAGGTAGTTTTGTCCCAAGTGTCTGTGATTATACCAGTTTCTGCATCAAATGTGAAAAAAAAATGTTAATTGCTTAAATTCCATCCCTGTTGACTCGAGCTGGAGAATGAAAACACGAGTCCTTTCTGCTTTTGTCTCTTACTAATAGTTAAGATTTTGCACACTAGTTGCAGTCTTCAGGGCAACGACTGAGCCGCTATTTTTGGAGATGATTTGCAAAAGTGCAGCAGACTGGAGGTTAGAAAACTAGTGGCAGTGGATTTCTGTTTGCTGCCAAAGATGATTTTCACAGTGAGTGTGCAGGAAGTAAAAGCTTCTTGAGACCTGGACCATTGCATCTGTTCTGCATAGTTCCAAGCAGTAGAAGGCATGCAGTGTCTGTGAACATTGTAAATACATGAGCTCTGACTTTTAAGAAATTACAAATTAAAAATGCCTTTAAACAGTAAGTGTTTAAAAGTAAAAGTAAAGTGTTAATTAAATATTTTAATCCTAGCTAATACTAGTTTCCTAGATAATAGCAATCTCTTCAACACTGAATTTGTGAAACCAGAGTGTGCTGAAAGTGAGCTCTTTCTTCTGTACTGCTCCTTGGAGTTATTAGTATTTGTTAGGGTTTCTTCAGCCTTGACTGGGTGTTTGTTTTAGCTTTGTAAACATTAGTCACTGTGTCTTCTAATCACAAGCAAAATTTAGTCATTAGTTATCTCGTTTGCGATATGATTTGCAACTGTCTCTTTGGCCAGATCTTGCCTCCTGTGTTATCAGTGTAATATAAACAAGGCTTGGAGCCTTTGTGGGAGCCCTTGGCAGCCTCGCGCCGTGTCCGTCTCATCTCATGCCATTGCCCCAGCGCACGGGGCGGTTGCTCAGTGTCGAGGAGGGCAGTTCGGGGCTGTAGCTCCCACGCATGTTGGGCCTTGCATCCCTCACCCCCGCCTCTCCCAGACCTTATGGTTTATTGCTTCCTTGATGAGGTTTTTCCGCAGAACAAAAGAGTGAGGATCACCTTTGGATTCAGCTGCAGGAACAAAAGCCACTATGGGGTCATGATGTACCACAAGAACCGCCTCATCAAGCCCTATGAGAAAGTGGGCTGCCAGAAGAAGGTGAGTGGCTGCACTGGGGTTCTCCTCCCTTTTTCATTTGGGAGAAGGGAGAATGAAGCTCTGCAAAAAGCAGCCTTGTTGTAGGTCTTTCCTTCCCTACTGCACAATGTCCAGAGATGTGGTGTTTCTGAGGCGATGTCCCGAGAATAGGGACAGCCCGTGTGTGTCCACAGCGGGTGCCTAGCTGGCTTGGAGGAAGCAGAGCAGTCTGGCTGCTCCAGAACACTGCTGTTGGAGGAGCTGTGGGAAGACAGGCAGCCAGCCTTTCCCGCAGAGTGATCCAGGTGGATCTGCTCCGGCAGGCCGGTTTCGGCTCTGTTGGGAAGCTGCCTCTGCAGCAGGTGCTTCTAGCCGCTGTCGTGCGGGAGGATCTTGGCGCCAGGGCGCACACCTTCAGCCGTGGGCAGTTCTGGCCTGTCACGCCAAGCAGTGCTCCGTGTTTTGGGAGGAAAAGCTTCCGAACACACCTCACATCCCCTTGCAGCAGGGATCTGTGCCAGTGGGAATTGTGAACGCTGCCGCCCCATGCAGCTCGCAGGCCAGTGTGTGGAGGCACAAGCCTGGGTTTGCCTGCTGTGGGGAGCAAGCAGTCAGCTCCCTCCAGAGGACTGCTTTTTTTTTTTCCTGTTGTGAGCAGAACTGGCTAAAACAGCTCTTTTCTGTCACTGCTGGCCCCAATGCAGGGAGAAGGCGTGGGTGTCATCGGGGTAATTGAATGCAACTTCTTAAAACCAGCACAGAACAAACAGGACTTTGAAGAAAGCAAGGAGTACCGGTAAGAGAGACAGATCTGTGCCCCAGGCTGCTGCTTGGGGAGGGATTTTCTGTGACACAGCCTTCAATCTGAGCTGCTACACCTGTTCTGAGGGCTGTTTATTCTGAAGTGGTTCTACACTGGGCCATTTTTTTCCATCTCTGATGCCCTCAGAGAGCAAGGAGAATTGCACGCCTGGGAAGCATGGTGCAAATGTAGAGTCCTGAGACGAAGCGTAGGCACAGTCTGTGTGTTCAGACCAGCCTTGGCATCCAGACATGTTCACCCACAAGAATGCAGCTCCAAGGAAAGCCTGCCAACACGAAACGGCGTCTGTGTTCAGCAGAGCTGTTCAAGTCCTGTTCAAGTTCCTCAGAGCCAGCAGGGAAGGTCGAGTGCTCGTAGGGAGCCTCCAGCCAAGGCTTCTGGGGGGCTGCGCTTGCGAAATGCCCCTCTGGCAACCTGAAGCCTGGAGCAGGGTAGACCAAAGCAATTTATTTTTGCTATGCTGCTAGAGAACTGTTCATAAATTAGAGTAAATAACACTGAGCTTTAGTGACCGAGTTTGCAGGGTCCTTTCCTCAGCAGGAAATGAGGGCTGTGAAGTACGATGTTTGTGGACATCTCTGCTTCCTCCCCCACCAGACTTTGCTAGCAGTAGAATTTGGTGGTTTTCTGTATCTTTTTGAGGTGGAGGATTGGTGGGGACCTTTCTCAGTGTGATTTCAGCTTAGCATTTGCTGATGAGCTAAAGACTAGAAAGACTAGAAAACCCTGCAGGCCTGATGAAGGGGAAGACGCGAGGTGCTGCCAGCAGCGCCCTGCGAGGGCCGCAGGGCTCCCTGGCTGCAGAGCCGGCGCGGTCTCTGCTGTCCTGTTGTTCTAGCATGTGTTCCCTCACGGGAGAGCCACAGAGGTGATGGGGAGGAGGGTGAGCCTAGGTCTGCGCAGTTATTGGGGAGGGCTCGTCAGACCTTGTGAGCTGTGATGGTTTGATCTGGCTCTGCGTGGCCCTTTGATGCACTTTAGTGCGTTTTTGTGCTACACGTGTTTGTGGCCAGGGTGAGTGGTTTCCTGAGCACTGCCCAAACGTCAAGTCTCCTGCAAGGCCTTGGGTTTGCCCTGCTTTGAAAGGGAGTTGTGAGCAGCTCTGAACATCCGAGCTGTGCTGCTCCAGAGAGGTGAGGGAGCATCTGCAGCAGCAGAGCTGCCTTTGAAGAGGGGAGGGGAAAGACTGGATGCTCTGTGGTGAGATTGGCACTTAGTTGGCTGCGGTGGGATGGGTGACATGGTGGGGCTGCTTAGGTGCCAGTCTAAAACATGCAGTTGCAAGACTGAGTTGAGCTCTTGGGGGAGACATCTGTGTTTGTCCTGTCTGTTCCTCCATGCTGCTGCTTGTGCTGCTTGGTGGGATTTGACTAGTTTCTCAATGTGTTTTTCCCTTCCAGACGGACAGTTGCAGTGCTGGGGCAGAAACTCAACAACTACTGGAAGACAAAGATGGCCCAGATGAACCTGGGGAGTGCAGCCTGCGTAGTAGCGTGAGAGCCACCTCTGATCTTTGTCACTACTGACAGCCTGGGGGGTTCCCTCAGCCAAGGCAGGGTGGTAATGCACCACTGGCAGAGTCAGAGGCAGCAAAGAAGTGACTGGATCTTTCCTTCGTTTTGGAAACCAAATGTCCCATGTGCTGGGACTGCTGGGACTGCCTCGGACAGCACTGGCACTGACCAGCCTTTTCCGGCATTTGCTCCATGTCTGAGGTATTTAGACTGTTGCTTTATTTTTTTTTTTCAGAGAGAGACCAGATCAGACATGGGTGCAGTGTGAGGAGTGTCTGAAATGGAGGAAGCTCCCTGACAAGGTTGATCTTGCGTCTTTACCGGAGAAGTGGTTTTGCTATCTCCATCCCCACCCCAAATACAGGTAGGGATTCGTAGGTGGAGTCCTGGGTGGCTTTTTCTTGTTGCCATCCCATATCCTTGAAATCCAAATGGTTTGTGTCAAATGTATGGGCTCCTGCTTTCTGTCCATGCACTTGGGGGTGCAGAGATTCCTTGTAGGAGATTGTACAAGTCAGGTCCATATTCACATTTCTCCAGTCTCTTCTTGGAAATACAGGTATGGAAGGAAAACAAGAATGTCACTGAAAAACTTGTCAGTAGCTTGTTACATTCTCCTTTTGACTTAGTACGTTTGTGTTCTGCCTCTTCCTTGAGCAGTAGCCAGCGTTTATAGCCATGCTTTAGTACATGCGTGCTTTGGTTTCTGCTTGACATCTTTCTTCCTGATACACTTAAAATAGCAGAGTTTGAGCTAGAAGAAGCTGGCCATTTAAATTATAGGATGTAAGAAATATTTGATGAGTTTTAGTTAAATCTGCCAGTTGAACACTGTTAAGGAGCAAAACTGCTAATAGCAAAAAATGATTTCTTGGTGAAATCTACTGATCTGTTGGAGAATTTGAAAGAAAAATTCCCCTACCAAGAGCATCAACTGAAGTGCTAAGTGAAAAGAACTGATACACGAACTTGTGACTTAGACCAACCAGGTGGATTTTACTGAAAATCATTTTTCTCTTTTTAACAAGTTCCAACAGTCAATTTAAATGTCTTATTTGCCTTTATCTAGTGAAGTTTCGAGTTCCACAAAGCCTGTAATAAACAGTCTTCATGATAAACCACTAAGGAAATCATTTGACTTTGGGATAAGAGGGGGAGCTGTTTTTGGCCTAAAAACTAGGTAATAAATCCACTTTTCAACAGAGAGGGAAGTTAGTATAGGACTGGTTGAGTTTAAGGCTATTTGATGCATTTAAAAAGTCAGTGATCTGGAGAGGAAGCAAAAAGAAACTATAGATGAGAGAGAGGCCTGTGTCAGGCCGGACAAATGGACTGTGGGACTTGTGAGTATTGTCAGACTGAGCTGCTTCAATAGTGTAAGGTAACAGAAGGGTGTGGTAGGCAAGTAATGTGCTTTAAAAGGAATAACTAGCACTGCACAGATAGGCACATTATTTCTAAGTTAACAGTATCATCTGAGGAGGGAGACTTAAGAATATTTTGGATGGTTCAGTGAAAATCTGTGCAGGACTTGTGGCTGTCAGAAAAGTGAAGATAATCTCATCAAGAAATTACTTGTAAGAACAGTAGTTTTATTTAAGGGCTTGAGAATATTAGAAGCTTACTGTCTGGAGTCCCTGATGCAGCCAAACTTGTGGTGCTTTCCTCAGTTGTGGGCAGCAAAGTTCAAAGGAGAAATCCTGAGAAGTTTCCTCAGAGGAGAGGAAGGGCAGGTAGGAGGGATATGATACAGATAACTGTGACCATGAACAAGCAATTGTGGTGGGGACTTAGCAGTTTGAGATATACCCGCAGTAATGCTTACGTGTCTTTTTAAACTCTTAAATGAAGAATTTGTGCCATATGCTTCAGGACATGGCTGCAAACATGTAAGTGGGAACTTCTCCTGTGGGCTGTTGCCATATATCATCACTATGAGAGTTTATTTACTTTGAAGCTGCTGTAGTCTGTGGTCCCCACTCTGGCTATAATACATTTCTCAGTCAAGTCAAAACTGAAACAGAAATGGCTAGCATGCTGTTTGATTTGCTGAACCCTGGTCTCATGGCTCGTACTCTGTTGCTCTTCATCTATGCTATTTTGAGAGTCAAGTGACTTTTTCTCCCTCTGCCTTTAAATGCAGTGTTTGACTCTCCAGCTCTTTCCATGGCCTTACGTTATCTGAAATCCTAAAAGAGTAGAGACATTGGGCAGATGGAGACCATGGAGACTCCAGACCATGGAGACTTGCGGTGGGAGGGGGAGCCGAACTGTTCTTTTACATATTACAATGTGGTGAATTGCCTTTTTTGCAGAAACTGCTCAGCACCCGAGGATCAGGACGCCAGTGATGAGGACAAGAGCCTTAGCCCCAGCCAGAAGTACAGGAAAGGGTGAGGATGGGCAGTTCTGCCTTGCCACCCGGCTGCCAGGAGCCAGGAGGCAAGAGGGAAGTCAGACACCTCCTTGCCCAGCAGTGGCACTGCCTGCCTGGTCACTGCTGGTGCAGGTGATGTCTGCTGCTTTTCTCCTGCCTCCCAGGCTCCATCTCCTGGCAGAGATCGTGTCTTGCTCCTCAGCATGACTTGCTCACTTGCTCTATTTTTCTCTCCCATGATCTAGGGAGCTGAGTGCAGAGAGGAAGAGGAGGAGGTCGTTTTCTGTGTCACCAGGGGAGAGCGTGGAGCAGCAGGTGACACAGGTGGGAACCAGCACGGGGAGAGCCTGCTTGGTGCTGCAGGGCTTGGCAGGGTCTCATTCTTGTCACCTCACTGTTGTTCCCCTTCCCTCCTTCTGCGGAGAAAGCAGCTGACCCGTGACCATGATGGAGTATCACGCAAAACGAGACAATTCTGAATGATGCACAGCTTTCACATGCTTCAAACTGTTAACAGTAACAGGGACCCTGGCAGTCCTAGTCCCTGTGCACATCCTGACCCTGTCTTGCATAGTCCCAGTGAGTTCATTGCTCATCACCCGCTGTGTGATAGGATGTAATGAGCTCCCTGCTTCCTCTCCTGGCTTTGCAGGGCTGATGGTGTGTGGCCTCCTTCCCCCTTTTCAGGTTAACCAGTTGTATAAAGACTCTGATGTTTTAAATTTTCAGGAGAACTGTCTTTCGGACACAGCTGCCCAGAATGGGTTCTCCGGGCAGCTCTCGACACTGCAGCATGTGATCAGGTTGGCTATCCAGCTGGGACAGCTCCCTCCCAGCCCTCACCATGGTGTTCAGATGTCTCCCCATGACTCTCCAGCACCAGCCTAGACTCTTTGCATGCTCTTTTCCAAAAGATATCCTCATGTTGCGTGCTAGACTAATCTTTTTCTTAGTGTGTTGGAAAGGACAAACCCGGTAAGGACAGGGGATTTTTCATCCTCATGCACAGCTTTATTTCTCCTGTGAACTATCTCTAATAAACCTGCCTATTGCAGCGCACTTCAGTAAATGAGAGTTTGGTAACTGTCACAGACCACGAGCCTCGGAGGCTCTCTGGGAGTAACTCTGTCCTCACTCACGTTTGTCATCTCTTCCATGATGTAGTAGCATCAATGGCTCTTCTGTCCTTTTTGTTGTTCATTTCTACTCCATGACGTGGTCATCTCATGTTATCCCAGGTGCATGTACCTAGGAAGAGAATTGATTTGTCTGTTGCATGTTTCTGTATAACAAGCATGAAAGCTCTTGCTGCACAGCAACAAGTGCTTTGCTGGAGCACAGACGAACTAAAGCACCATCCTCCAAACCAAGGAGACACCTTTGTGGCTTCAGATATGACCTGTGCCACTCGTGATACAAGAATGAATGAATATTCTGTGTGAGCTGGTCAGTCACAAGGAGGCCTGCGAGGCTTGCAGGTGGCAGCACTGCCTGCCCCAGGGCTGCTGGGGCTGTGGCCAGTCCTTGCTGCTAAAATCGATGCTAGAGGGCACAGTGCGGGGCACTGAGACCTTCTCCACTGGTTGCCTCCCAGGGATGGTTGTTGGTTAGGGCATCTAGATTTAGTACCTGGCTGGTGGAACCTGCTCAAATGGAGTTGTCTTCTCGTGCCTCTTTCCTCTTAGCTGAAGCTTGGCTTCCCATGGTGTAGCTTGGCACATTGCGAGCTCTTGTCTTACTTTTGGTAAATGCTTCTTTCTTCCCCAGGTGTCATCCCCTGCATCAGTGCTCTGTCCTGCTTCTACCAGCAGTTTCACCTGTGCTGTGATGCTGGAACCTCAGGACAAGGTTGCAGATGGGGCTGTTGTCTCTTCCCCTCCTCTCAAAAAGATCACTGCAGGCGGCGGTGGAGCAGGACTCCAGGACCCAAACACCCACTTGACAGCTTGGTAGGTGGCAGGCAGGCCCCATGCTCTAGGAAAATGGCCTTGTCTCTCCCCAGCAGGTAGAAGTTGCGTGGAGGATATGTTGGCCGTGCTGTGGATTGGGGCCTTCCTCTCTGCTCACCCTCTGTCTCTCTTTTTATAGCAAGCCCGACTTGCCTATAAAAGAAGAGCTACTAGAAAAGCATGAAGCACAGATGGGAGTTTCACCCCCAGATCTGCCTTGTACCAGCCACCCTCCATTGCCCCTTCAGAAGAATTTTGCACAGCATTACCAAGACAGGGGAGATCTCGTGTACACAAAACAGGAGACAAGTGGAGGCGGCAGCTTGTGCACCTACCTGCTCAGAGGGCTGCCAGGCACCCTGGGCATCCCGTGCCCTGCGAGCAGCGCGTGGCGCTGGGACGGAGGCTGCCGCAGCGAGGATGCTCCAGGCTCGCCCACTGGTTCGGCAGCAGCGCAGAAAGACCCTGTCATGGTCCAGGGAGAGCTGGAAGTCCAAATGCCAAACCTGGTAGCGGAAAGCCAGGTTGCAGACAGGAGCGTTTGTGTGAACACATATGGGAGCACCCAGGACATACCTAAGGGCCCCTTTGTGGCGGTCGTCAGTGTTTCGAAGGCTGCTGCAGGCGCTGAAGTTCCCATTCAGCTCTTCCCCTTTGGGTGGAAGGAGAGACTGGACAGGCCAAGCATGGAGAATACCCTGTGCCTCAGTACTGGAAACAGAGGAGAAGAATTGCAGGTTTTGAACCCAGGGAAGCAGGAGGATGTGATGGAGCCGGAGAATACGAGAAGAGCAATGGAGAATATCTCTGTGAAGCTGGAGAATGTTTCAACGGAGCGGGATTTGCTCTGGTGCAAGGTAACTAGTTTGTGGCTGAGCCTCCTGGTGGGCTAAGGAGGGTATTGGAGTGGGCTGGTCCAAGTGGGTGGAGCAGGAGAGATGTTTCCATAGGGAAGCTGGTGAGCTTCTTCGTTTATCTGCTGACTCTTCCTTTGTCCTTCAGGCCTAGAAAAGCTCTTTTCATTTTGCTAGTTGGTGCCATTCCTATGTATGTTTCTCTCCCATTTCAGGTGGAGGAGGTAGAGCGTGAAAAGTGTTACCTGAAAACAGAGTTCCTGAAAAGCCAGCAGGAACTGGCAGTGCTCAGAGCTCAGGAGACTGAAGGCTTGTACTGGAGCAAGAAACATATGGGTTACCGCCAAGCTGAGGTGCAGGAGCTGAAAGCAAAGCTGGCAAGATCCATGGAGGAGAAGGCTGAGCTGATGGAAAGGCTCAAGGAGACAGAAATGCACTTAGAGGTGCTCAGGGAGGCACAAGTTTCCTGCAGGGGTCCAGAGAAAGGAGATGTGAAGAGGTCAGAGCTTGGGTTGGTTTGTCCTCATTGGCCTTGAAGTGAGGGCAGTGGTAATTGTGGGCTTCCATTTCAATAGACACTGCTACCCTGGTATCAGCAACCCTGGAGACTGGATTGTAACTGAAGATCCTGCTGTTGTGAGGGGGTGTAATCAGCAGATAAATCCAAATAATTGATTGTAGGGTGGAGTAAGGGACCCCCTGGGGCACATGGCTCTCCTGGTAGGAAGGAGGATGGTGGCTGTGTGTGTGATGGGAGGTGTCGGATCCAGGCTTCTGTCACAGACTCCTCTCTCTTGTTTTTTCCCTCTTACCCACAGCATTCTGGAGAAACTTAAGAACCTGCGTATGAACGTGAGCTGGCTGCTTTCCTTGGTTCTCCCGCACTTGGAGCTCCAGGAGGTTAACTTTGAGTCAGATCAGGTAGATGAGATCTTGCAGACTGTGCTGGAGACAAACCGCATGTTGGAGTAGGCTGTTCTCTCTTTGCCTTTTGTACGGGACCATTAATAAACTGCTGGTTTCTTTGCTTGTGGTCCAGGTTGTCATTCCGGTGGGTCAACGGTTTTCCCTTGCCGCCCTGCCCTGGCCCTTGGCTGTGCAGTGGGGCCCGCCGCAGGACAGCCCTGTCCTGCGTCATGCTGCTCCATGGGGCTCCTCAGTGCTCTGCACTGTACAGGGCAGGTGGAGGGAAACCTGGGCAGGAGTCCTCCGGCTTTTGAGGTAGCTGCCTGGCCCTGTCCTGTCCTGTCCCTGCCATCGGGGGCTCAGCAGCTGGACCCCAGCTCCCCAGGTGCAGTCACAGCCCTGATGAGCAGCAGTGACACTGGCTCCGTGCCTGCCCTTCCTCCTGGCGCATCTTTGTTTGTTTGTTAAATAATGGAGCGGGAGAAGCTTCTTGGAGCTAATTTTATCTGCCCGCGTAGCCATGGGAACGGCCAGTGACGTGAGCAGAGCTCCTGCAGCAATGCCGGCCTGCGGGGCCACGCAGGTGCCCCCTCAGCATCCCCGGCAGTGTGGTCGCCCCTGCGGCAGGGGCCAGCTGGAGGGAAGGGGGGAGTCTGGGGCAGGTTAAGGGATCACAAGCGCTCAGACATGGCCCGCGTTGGCCGTGCTGAGGTCGAGGGCAGCTCTAGCTCCGTGTGCTGCCTCTGGCACGGTTCATGGGAAGAAGGTAAAGAACCAGGACGGGGATATTTAATATCCTCAATACTGGTCAAACCTTTACTTATTTCCACCCTGGAAGCTTTCTAAATTAAATGTGCTTTCTTGCAGGTATTAAGTGAATGGTTTAGAGGAGATGAGCAACAGAGCAGTGGCTCTGCAGCCTGTAGATGCTGTTTGTTCACCACTTCTGACTTCCCTTCCTCCTGCTTTTCTGTTTGAATCCCATTCTGTTTTCAGTTCATGTGTCTAGATTCAGAGCTGTTTTTGTGGCCTCTGCAGATGTTTTATGACTGTGCTGTTTACTACATTTTCAGGTTTGTATCGTATGTAGTAATACTTGAGTATCTCCATTCATAGTTTGGAATAGAATGGAGATACTCCATTCTATCTCTTTTCATGTCTTTTTTTTCATTTTTTTTCTTTTTTTTTCCCCTCTTTTCAGCTTACCACAGCTGGTCCTCAAACCATGGGGCCGCTTATACAGTGCCCTCATGGCATATAATTTTCAGTAGAGCTGTTGAAATTGAATCTCCCATCAGGAAGATGCTGGTGGTTCAAAGTTCCCTTTCACAATGTTTGAGATACTTCTGCACTTGTTCTGCAGTTGCATGAAATACAGTTTCCAAGGTGCAAAATAGCTACTGCAGGGAGCTGTCACCATTCTGAGTGCCCCGGGGATTTTTATCCGATATGCCAGTCCTTGGAATTATCTACCTTTGATAAAGGAAGAGACAAACCTTATTTTCTTCTCTAAAACTTCTGTTAAAGCAGGAAATACGCAAACTTCCTTCAGGCTTGATCACCTCAGCTGTTGCTCCTCTTTGTTGCATCTTGTTTATTCTGTCCCATTATAGCTCTGTGAAGTTTATCCCTAACACTTCTTGACCTTATTTTTTTGAAAGATTATTTCCAGAGACATTAAACCTCCAATATTTCACATTTTTTCTCACTCTGCCTGTTTTTTCACCACAACCCCAACACTCTTGAGTCATTGCTAACAAAATTAGCAAAGGTTGTTAAATATCTCTGGTAACTGATCTTAGCAGCCTGTGTTTTGCATTATAAATGGAAACTAAAAACTACTTTCCTGATACTTCAGCAGGCTGGCTGTCATGGTGGGATCTAAGAGACCTCTCTCAGCTTCTCTCTATCATCCAGTGAATTAAATTTCTTTTGGAGCAGGCTTTGCATCCAAGGAGTTACGTTCCTCGTTTCTTCTTGTCTGCAAAGGTGTTTGTGACACTTGCAGCTCTCCTCACAGAAGTGAGTGCTTGTGGTAACATGTTCACCTGTGCGCAGGACCCTTCTGAAGGTCACTGTTTGTCAGTGGTCTTGGGTGGCAGGCAGGGTGCTTGGAGAGGAACCAGAAGGGATGTGAGGGTTGGCGGTTCCTCCAAGGAGCAGAAATCAAAATGCAGCAGCACTTCCAAGACCTGATCCTGGAAGCGCTGCTCAGCAGCGGGGCTGGCAGGGGTCTGGTCCGTCACTTGCCTGATGGGCAGCAAACGGCCACGTGGGTGCTGAGGACAGGAGGGAGCTGTGCTGGGTAAGGAGCCGTTGAGCAAAGGGCAGCTTCCATGCACCCGCTGATGGGCCAGAGCCAGGAGCCTTTACAAGTGCTAAACAGCTTGTGAGCAGTTAGCAGGATTCATACTCACCTCTATAACTCACTCATATAACCAACACAGTAAGAGATATGCTCGCTGCACTGATATAGGGATATTTAGAAAGATAAATCAGCCCAAGAAACGGCAGCATAAAGAAATAACCAACTGTCATGTGATGGAGCATTTCCGAAATGAATGTAGCTCGGCAAACAGCAGTTATTTTCCATAGATAAGCTGGTATCAAAGTACTTGGTCTTGACTCCTGCAACTCGCAAAGCTCACTCATTAGTGCCCGTGGCAAGGCAGGCTGGTGCTGTAGTAATTTGAACAGATTAAGTTGTATATCAAAGATAAATACTTATTGTAGGTGATGAAGCCAGAAAAGGATCTCAGAGATAACCCCGTTTGGCAAAGCTTTCTCCTCCTGGAGTTCTCAACTTCTCCACAGTCAACATCTCTTCAAAACTCTTGGGACTGCAACAAGCAGCCTTGGCTCGGAAGGGAAACGTGGCTTGTTTTGTGATTCTGTTTGTTTTTAAACCTGTTTAAACTCTTTATTTCTCAGTGTTTGCGCACAAAGCAAGTGTCTCCCTGCAGCCTCGGTGCAGACAGGCAGTGTGAGGAGCTGGGGAAGAGCCCAGTGCAGCCACAGCAGCGCTGCAGGTAGAGTGGGGTTTTCCATCTCACAAGTGAGCATGGTGCTCTGTGAGCAACGTCCTCCCATTTTACAGAGATCTCCCTTTGGAAAAGGTGGGTGCCCAGCCTCTCCCTGGGAAGGGTAGCTGTGCTCTGGGGGACAACGAAGGGTAAACTTAATTCTTCCTGCAAGACTGGACTGCCTTTAGTGTGTGTGGCCATGTGTTCCCTCAGTGAGGCTTTTATTTTGGAGCAATGCTGAATTTGGGAAAATAAGCTGGATTTGTCTGTGCTGCAGTATCACTATCCCATTTTCAGTTGTAAATTTAAATATTGAGCCAGAGTCAGTGCCTGGTATGTGTATGTGACACTAGCTGCTGCAGCACGCCTGGGAAATATGATATTCCGGTTTTAGGAAGCAGGCCATGTTTCACAGCCAGATCCTGGTGTGTGAGCAGCCCTGGGCTGTTAATGCATGGCCCTGCAATAGTCTCATGTTGACAGCTCTGCTTGAGGAGACTTCATTTGTGTTAATAGATGCCCCCCACAAAGCACATAGTAGTTCTTTTGCCATTTCTCTTAGAAGGGGCTTCGTGCTGTGAACCACTCGCCTCTCGCTTTGCTGTGCTTTGGGGTGCAGAGGGCCTTCCCTTTCCTGACGGACTCTCTCTCCCTGCCTCAAGAACAAGGAACTGTTTTTTGCTGCTGTTCTCTTTTTCCAGTTGCTGCTTCTTATCTGCTGTGTCTCCTCTTGCGTACATGGAGATGGGGATGGGCCAGCAACCATGGCCTGGGTGACCTGGCTTGCTAGATTGACATCTGGAAACCCCGCTGACTCGAGGTGTGTTGGGGAGTGGAGAATATCAATGAGGAAGCCAACAATCTTAGGGGAGATAGGACCGAGCAGAGATTAATTGCCCTGTCTTCTACTTGGGCTCTGTGAGATTTAGAGCCTGGCCTCCACCGGGGCCGGGGGAAAATCCAAAGGCTAAGCAATAGGACCATGGTCTTTCCTGTAAAATTGTAGAGGAATAGCTCAAAGGACACGGGGGCACTGGGTCCATAAAGCCAGCAATGACGAAGGTCTGACCCGCTCTGTAACGCCCACGAACTTCCCAGGCTTCTGTATGGCCTGGAAAAATAGCTTTAGGCTATGTTAGAGTGGAATTACTTTTGGCCAGATGCCGAGATGCCTTCTCATTCCCCTCTCTCTGGAAAGGAAAGGGCTAGAAGTTTAGGTAAGGAAAAAATGTCCATCAGAGCCATCTTGGCGGCCATCTGCCAGGTGTAATGATTTCTGAAACTTTGCTCTGGTGATCTGAGATACCTAGAAATAGATTTTTCTAAAGAAGTGAGTTTAATGCAATCATACTGTTTGTAATGTGTGTCTGGGCCTGGTTTTAGACCTTTCCAATGGTCTGAACATCCTAGAAATGGCAGGTGCTGTGAATTATATGGGAAAGACAAAAAAGAAGGTACTTACCTCCAGGAAACAGGAGTTTCCCTGTATGAGAAAAGCTTCAGCGGAGCACTCCCACCCTCTGAAACCCTATTTGTCTTCCTGGTTCCTGTGCTTATGGGACAGATAACTTCTTGGGTTTTTTTTTGTGGACTCTTGCAGTTTCTTCCATAGGTTGAAGGAGGTTTCTTCCAAAGGTTGGAGCTTCCGCCTGCAAACTGCTGGCCCCATGACCTGAATGGGAGCTTCTGTCCTCAGGTGCCATCAGGGAGCCCTGATCTGGGCACTCAAACTTCTGCTCCCCAAGAAAGGAAACTGGAGTGAGAAAGCTGCTTCCTAACCCCAGCTTCCTAACCAGCTATGGTATAGTCACACACATACATATATATATGCCATATATTTACATATAGAGGATGCTCTAGTCTCTAAAGATTTGGCTCAACAAACAGGCTCCAAGAAATCAACTATGAGTTTCTAGATAGGCACCAGCAAGTTCTTCTAAGGGCCTTGTTATGTCTTTGGCCTAAATATCTCATACACGGGAATTTAGGTTAGCTGGTCCCTAGTGCTCCTAAATTATAGCCCTCAAGTGTCTCCATGGTCTCTGAGATAAACGATAGGTAAATTGGATAGCTTGGAGTGACTCTGTGAACTGTGTAATGTGGTTGTGGCTCATTTTGTTCATGGATTGATCTTTAGGATCCTCTGGTCTAGACTTCTTTCTTGTGGTACATAGCTCTTTAATCAGAGGTTGATGGTAAAGTTGTTGAGGGTGCAGTACATTCAATCCTCCATTCTTGTGTTCTTCTAGGACAAGTTTTCAGTAGAGATGCATTATTTTCATTTACAAATATGGCATAGCTTATTTTACACTGCTCCAAAAGCCTTTTTTTTTTTGACTGGTATATCTTATTTTACTTGCTGGTTCTACTGATAAAGCCTTGCTGCTATAGTGTATGTGTGCTAGGTTTGCTGATATCACTAACCTGAAACTTCTCTAGGGTAGATTAGACTCAAATTACAGGGCAATGTGATTGTGAAGTTAATGTAATACATGGAAGATCAAACCTCCATGCCTTCCTTGCAGGAACAATACACATCTTTCTAAGGCAAACAGTTTTCATAATTCTCCTGATAGCGTCCTGAGCTGTCATCCCAGCCCAGCTAGGAAGACACTTTCTAGCAATCTCCTCAGCTGCACCCAAAGGTCAGTTTTCCTTTCTTTAAAGTTCTTCCTCCTTCCTTGTCTTCTGTGTTTTTGAGCTACTGCTGCTTTTTTTTT